>MU271202.1:44601-171126 GCA_021432655.1 Atractiella rhizophila | reverse complement strand
GAGTGAAATGATGGTGGTTGACAGCATGCGGATAGAAAGTGGCTGTCGAAGCCCAGGTCAAAGGAATCGATGGAAAAAGCCATTGAGAACGTGTACAAGAAATGTCTTCTCTAGTTCGTCCTTCCATCCCTCCGAAGCAATTAGTATCTAAACCATCGGCGGCAGTTTGATTGCCTTCGACGGCGAGACGCCAGTGGGAAGCGTAGAATTGCACGACCAACACCCACCGGATGCACGAACGGTCGAGTACGGAATCATCATCTTTCCCTCCCAGACCGGGAAGGGGTATGCGCAGGAGATGACCCGTTGGACTCTCGAGTGGGCCTTCATCGTCGTGCGCCGTCTCACCTGCTTTCCTCATCTCTTGAAATTTAACTCGTTTTTGCGTGCGTGAAGGGATGCAAGAGAAAAGTCATCCTCGAGACGGCGGGATGGAACGATGCCGCTATTCATATCTACAAGAAGTGGTGCGTCCTATTCAATCCCTTCCCTTACACTGTATTGGTGGCTGACGTGCAATCAAGTGGATTTGTGGAAGAGGGAAGGAGGAGAGAGGCTGTGTGGAGCGAAGGAAAGTGGTGGGATAACGTTTATATGGTATGTATTCCTAATCCCTTTGCCGCTGGTGTTCAATGACGATGGTGGATGACATAGGGCATTTTGGATAGAGAATGGCATCAGTCGCAGACGCAATCGCAAGCATAATGATAGTAACTGAGTGTAATAGACACTCTCGCATTGCAATAGTATTTTTGACCAACCAACTCTATCATGGAGGAAGGCTATTATCGGCTATTACTTAGACTTTCAACTATGGTCATGCCGCAATCCCTCTCCCTCGAGCGGTGACCTCGCTAACTGGCCTAGCTTCTATAAACCTGTCCTTTCTTATCCTCTCTCCTTTCTCACTCCACAAAACGAAACCGCTCACGCAATTACTTCCCGAATTATCACGTGATCAAATTTTAAACAACAAATGCCAAAACCAATCCCGCGTCGAGTCTATCTCCCCCTGCTAATCCTCCGCGCCGTCTTCGCCTTTGCCCCTTTCTCCTCCGCCTACATCCACCCAGACGAATATTTCCAGTCTGCAGAAATATCCTCAGCCCACATCTTCAACTATGGTGAGTCTCCATTGCCAGCTCTACTTCCCTAACTGTGTTGAATACCCCAGGAGAGAATGCTGGGCAACTTGTCAGGACGTGGGAATGGACGGATGACAGACCGGTTAGAAGTGTTGTCCCCGTAGCTTTGACGACAGGGTCGGCGTTTGCGCTGCTGAGGATCTGGGATGAAGGTGCGTCTTACATCCCCATCTCGTTTGCTAGGTATTTTCTCTCTCAAATAATGATTTCCAATAACGCTTAGCTCCGTTGTTGCAAGATAAATAAATTGATGATTATGGAATTACAGCACCTTCAGCGCGCACCTTATTCCTCGCCCAACGGCTATTCTACTTTCTCCTCTCACTCCTCCTCGGTCAGTCCTCCATCCCAAACAGCTCACAACTGACTCAAAACCGCAAAGATGCGCTATTCTTCTCGCTATCATCCTCACGCACCCAAAAGATGCTCTACCTCCTGTCCCCTCTCCCCTACACCTTCCTCCTCCGCTCTTTCTCCAACACCGTCGAAACCGTTCTCCTTGCCGCCTCCTTTCTCCTCGTCAAATGTATGGGCTTCCCTTGCTCCAAGCGCAAGAGGAACGCGCTCTTCTTCATCCTCGGAGCCGTCGTCGCGCTTGGCATATGGACGAGGGTGACCTTTGTCGCCTTTTACGCTCCCATCGCATTTCGAATCCTCGACGTCTCTCCCGGTTACAGTCCCAAGCATGTCCTCCGACTCATCACCCCTGCCATCTTCAGCTACTTCCTCTTTGCGGCCACATTCTCCGTTATAGACACCTACTACTTCACTGGCACATTGCGTCCAAACCCATTCGCGATCATTGCTCCTTTCAACTTGCTCAAATATAATATGGACGAAGCAAATTTAGCTCTACACGGCCTCCATCCGCGCTGGTTACACGCTCTAGTGAACGGACACATCCTCTTTGGCGTCCTGTGGACCGTGATGCTTGTCAAAATGTTGATCTTTGCATGGGGAGGGGAGGGGATGACTCGCGGTAAGTCTTCCATTGACAGCAGCGCAAAAGTGACGGTTGGAGGACCCAGTGTATCACTGGAGCGTAGTTTGTGGAACGTTGTTGCTTTCATATGGCAAACACCAGGAGCCTCGCTTCCTGATCCCGCTCCTCGTTCCTGGTGCATTATGGGTAGGGGACGAGTTGAGGTCTTATCGAGGACGCGCCAAAACAGCTTACTGGGTTCGTTCTCTCAAGTTTCTTCATTTTGATCTATGTGAAATGACACTCTGGGAAGGTGGTTCACGTCCTCCACTTCGCGGCGGTCCTCGCGCTCTTCGGGGTCACACATCAAGGAGGTTTATTACCAGCCATGTTCAGAATCAACGACCACTTGCGAGCGCGAGCACTGGGACAGGGACACGATGGCTCCGGAGTGAGTGGGGTAAGGACTCACGTTGTGTTCTGGAAAACATTCATGCCCCCACGCCACCTCCTGATCCCTACTCTCCCTCCCTCTTCCCATTCGAACGACCGCTCATCCATCCGTGTGACCGACCTCGCTGGTGCTGGACAGACAGAGCTATTCGCCACTCTTTGTCCTCTATCACAGCCTCAAGATGGACAGCAAGGGCAACAGACGCTCTTGGTCGCTCCAGAATACGTCTTAGCGCAGGTTGATGCTTGGCCGCCACGGATACAGGGGGAAGGGTGGAAGGATGGAATGGATGGTTTGGGGCTGAGAAGCGTGCATGTCGATATGGATAGAATTGATCAAATGTGGGATTGGGGATGGGGGAAGAGTGGGGTGACGATTCTTAAGGTTGAATGTGGGAATCGTTGAAGTTCCCAACTTTGTAACTGGAGGATAGACACTCGGATAGCTCACACACCAGAAAACAAAGCATTATTTGTCATTGTAAGGTAGTCAGTAACAGGCAATGCACACGCATGAAGTTTAGGTAAAAGTAAAGCATACAAGAAGTCAGCATGAACTCACGAAGCAAGGACAAGGGAACATAAACGTGAACGAGCTATCCATGGGTACGGGTATCGTAAACGAAGGATATGGTAAACTTTACTCCAGGAGAGCGACGAAATTGGATGGAAACATTCCAGTTCCTTCTACTCCAACCTTTTGACCTGCAAGCATTCATTCAGCAGATGATGAGGGAGTAGAAATCAAAGTCATACCTTCCCACCAACCATCCTCTAATGTCTTCACAACCGCCAATATGTCCCCAGTCGAAAATTTCAAGTCCGTTGATTCTTCTCCCGTAAAGTCGTAAGATGCTTTCACATAGAACATAATTGGACGTCCATCATCAGTATAATTCCCTGTAGGCGGATGGCGTTGAGGAGCTGGTGTTGGACTTGGCGCCTGCTGTTGCTGCATTGCGTATGGCTGATACTGCGGTTGCTGATACGTTGGCTGACCATAATGCTGGGGTTGTCCGTACTGAGGCTGTTGATTGTACATGTTCGACGAAGTGTAGCCATTGGTTGGTGTTGAGGGGTTCGGGAACTGAGGATAGCTAGGCATTTGAGGGAGGTAGTTGGCTTGGCTCTGAGGACGGAAGGGATAGGATTGCGGCGGGGGTTGAGAGAGTTGTGGTTGTTGCGACAAGGTAGGATATGAGTCTGTTCTCACTTGGCCGTGGGCGTCAAGTGAGATGCCGATGGGAGATGGAGCACGCGGAGGTTGAGGCTGCTGCGATGGATGGGCTTGATAAGGAACGGCGGGAGCGGGGGACGATTGGTAGTTTCCGTTTCCGTTCTGGTTCGGAATCAGAGGAGGGGTAGGCGACGGACCAGAGAAGGAGGATGTGGAAGCGTGTGGATGCCCATGTTGACCCGCCATTTGAGGTTGCTTCGAAGGCGACGAGGCTCTCTCGACTCCATTCGTCTTTGCGCCTCCTGGTCCCTTGTAAGTCCTGACCGCCATTCCTGGGAGTGCGACGGCGCCGGGTGGTGGTTTCACTCCTGCTTCATCCTTCAATTTCTTCAGTGCTTGCTCCAAAGCATCCTCTTCTGGTTTCTCTTCCAATTTTCCGGCTGTAGCAGCACCTACTGCTTGTCTGATATCGCTCGCCGAAGCTCTCGCGACAGTATACCTCTTGCTTCCCGACCTTCCAACTCCACTGGTCATGCTGACAATCGAAGGCGTGGGAGAAGCTGCACGGTCCGGTCGACTGGCGTTACTTGCAACGGAGATAACAGAGGCGACACTTTCCTGGCTCCTATGATTCCCCATCGGAGGTGCAGCTGCAGGTATAACCTTCGGAATCTGAGGCTGAGGCTGAGCTTGTGGGGTGCCCCTCTCAACAGCGGCTTGGATAGCTTCCATTGGCGTATTCGCCTTGTTGGGCGTTCCCGTGCCAACGGTCGCTTTAGTCGCTATTGTTGCTCCACGAGAAACCACACTATCGCTTCGTCCTCTATCCAACTCTGGCGGGCTCGGATTCGGGTTCGCAACAGGTGTTTGCAGGTCATCGAACATATCGTTTCTTTCTTCCAGTGGCGGCTGGATGGGAACCGGTGCTGTGTTTATGGGGTATGGTTGAGCTGGTTTCGATGGTTGGGGAGCAGGAGAAGAGGGAGGTATTGGAGCGGTAGGTTGTTCTGGGGGAGGGGGAGCGGGGGTGTTTGGTCGGGAACGGATGGCGGCTACTAGGTCTTGGACTGCTGTAAGTGATGTTTGCACCTTTGTGTGCGTAGAGGAGCGGGAGAAGTTTGCCAGCGAGAAGGTGGGCTTAAGGGGAACTGTTTCGCCTTTCGCAAAGTTGATGTATGGTGGTGGATCTGATATAAGAAGTCAGTGCAGAAGGTGAGATGTAATCGGAAAAGAACCATCAATCGCATTTCCTGTCCCGTGTTGTCGGACGAAGTGGCGAATGTCTCGTGCCGTATCGCAATTTTCAAGGGCAACCCGTACACGTTCACAAGACTTTTCCATTCATTATCAGTCTGAACCTAGGGAGAAATGCCATAACGTACCTCATCGTCCGCTATGCAGACGGTAGAAATCGCATTCGCGTAATCCCATAAGACGACCTTCACGAAGTCCACTCGTTCCTCCTCCAAATCCTGACACAACTGCAGAATCCCCCTCAGCGTCAGCTAATCTGCTCGAGAGGAGATGACCCACGTCGCAGAAACTCTTCCAATCCATATTCCACTTGAAAGTTGAGTCTTTAAGCGCGCTGATATGGGTCGAATATTCCTTCTCTGTTCTAACGTGTCAATCCAACTTCTGAGCAGGAACGCGAACTAACCATTGACCTGCACCGTCTGATTGACTTTATCCAATTTAGCTCCCACCTTATCCAGGTCCCTTCCTTGAATCAAACTCGTCTGGGCCGTCAATCCGTTAATCGTAATACAATCGTCCTCAAACTTCTTTCTAGCCTTTTCACATACGATCACATGAGCGCTTAAACATAGCAAGAACCTTGAAACCCACTTTGAAAGCCAGATCTTCCTGTGTCCTTTTCAGCTTGTAACTCTTCTCTATTCCCTGCTGCGGCGCCTTCTTCACCTCTTCTCTCCGGTTCGCAAAACCCTTTACTCCACCTTCGAGTTGTGTCTTGATGATTTTCGCGAGCTCGAGATGGGACTGAGCATAATGTGCAAGTTCGGTGCGGACGTGATCAAATGCGCTTTTGAGCGTTCCGATCTCGTGCGAACCCAGAGTGTTCTTTGAAAGTTTGTGTAGGCGTTTGGCATAATCTTCCTCTATCGAGGCGCTGACGGTGACATGTTATCAGCGTTGGAAGTGAATGAGGTAGACACTCTTGGACAATAAAAAGCCGACATAGATGTTCATGATGCAATGAAGGTCTGGGCGCGTGATTTTGCATGCCAGATTCTGCAAACTGCCGCGGAGACATTTACGATTGGTGATTCGCAAATATTTCGAGCCAGTCGTATGATAAGCAGAAATGAGGAACAGTATGCAAGACACCAGAGTGGAAGCGAAAGACGCGCTCATGCGAACAGTACAAGTCGCGCACCTCCAGCACTAATGGACGGCGGTGACCATGAAACAAGGCTAAGACAAACCGCTTGACGCGCAGAAAAAAGGTAAACTAGCTATTGGGAGCAATCGAAGAGATATTCTATGCAGCAGAGTGGTGCCACAAAGCTCCCGCTTCATTATCATGCGACCGAGCCGCCCATAACAAGTTGTGGGACTGGACCTACCGTTCATCAAACCACTTTCCCAGTTCATTAAGTACTTTCCCCCCGCCCTTCATCCTATCCAACAGATTCTCCACCCCCCCTGGGTTCCAAAAGGCATTACAAAAGTCGAGTTGTCGCTCATCATCGACGCGCATCCCCATCGCTGAACGGCGTCCACCGTTTGACTTAACAGAATGCGCGCTTGACGAGCGCGACTGAGCTGGTCGTGTCATAATTTTGTGCGTAAGAGTGGGAGCTGGGTTATGGGGAAGATGAGGGAGCAGGAGCTGCCGAAGTGCAGGAGGTGGAGGAGATCTTGGTTCGAAATTAAGCAGGTGAAGAAATTTTAAAGTTTGACGAACGAAGTTGAACAAGTCCATCCAAAAACAACGAAGTTGCCTTTTGTCGTCGGGTAGAGAAATCAGAAGGGTGACTGAGGGACTGTTTAATGACTTATTAATGAAGCTTGCGGGTGCGTGTTCCCAGCCTCTGAGATTGGTTGCGCAAGGATGCAAAACTAGGAATCACAAGCATAAACCGATGAATTCCTCCACCTTGGAGTTGTCGGATGAACTTATCGCCTACTTACCTTGTACTTTTGAAGGCATCTGATGCTGTCAGTGAAGTTGCAATACTGCATTGACACCTTCCACTGGGATCACGTGATCAATATGGCAAGTCGAAGCTGTCATTATTGCGGATTCTCCTCATTATCTCATGATGACATAACTCATCATGCACTTTGTCTCACCATCAGAGGTCCACATTATGTGAGAGGCGAGCATGAGCCTACTTTACAGCCCACCGAAATGCTTGAATCCTACCGTAAGTTAATGACAAATTGCTGAGCCGTGAAGGAATGTTTCCTTCTTACAAACCTCCCTCTTCCTGCTCCTGCACCCTTGCCTAGGCGTATCTACTGTTCGCGAACTTCGTCGAAACTTTGTTGGAATTTGCTCGCCCTCTTCGCCGGATTTGTGCCTCGAAGTTACGTCATCGTTGCCTCATTGTCAGCCTTTAAAAGAGAGGGATCAATCTCCCTTCCCTACTTCCAGAACAAATCGTAAATTAAACAACACCAGCAACAGGAAGAAATCAAACAGATGAGTACTTCAGCAAGGAAAGATACTTGGCAGGAGAAGATGGGTGTTTATAAGAACAAGGTCATGTCATCGCTGTAAGACCATCCCTTATCATTTTCTGCATTTTGACAATTATCTCGTATATAGTCCTAACAAGAAGAAGGAGCCTGCATCCACGTCGTCTACCTTTAAGGATAAAGTCAAGGCCGCTGTGTAAGTCTATCCTTGGTGGCTTTATCTCTAGCCGGAGCTTCTCCTTATTTGGGAAAAATAGGCCACGCAAGCAGGACAAATCGTCTTCAGGTTCATCCAAATCGTTCCAGCAGAAGATGGACGAGATCAAGGGTTCAGACGACTATAAGAACAACAAGGATAAAGTCTTCGGAATCTTGTATGTCCATTCATGTCATTATGGCTTCAAGTGTTAACTCATGGTTTGTGTTCGAAGGCCCAGGAAGAGTGAAGACTCTGCAGCATCGGATGGGAAGAGAAGGAAGTCTTTGTCGCAGCATATGAAAGGAATGTATTATGGTTAAGAGCGATGACTTGTGGAAGGTACGCTAGTCGCTTTCCTCGATACGCACAACACTAACGACGCTGGGACAGAGCATCATATCTGCCGATTCTGTGTCAATTTTCTGTAAATATCCTCGTTTTGTGATACCTACCAGCCGTTCTGGCATTCTCCCGCAACTGTTTCGTTAAATGAAGTGTATATTTCATCTGTTAAATGTGTGCATTGGCAAGCCGAAGTGTTTTGTTTCATTTAGCCATAGGTCTTTAACAGTAATTCACTGCTATCCTCTTTGTAATGTCGATAATAGTTCCCTGTAACTGATAACGTTAAACCAATCGTTTTCATAACTCCTCTCGTCGGCTCCGCTCACGTGCCGGGTTTACCCGCCAAATTTTGAACGACTCAGCATTTTTCTTTGCGAGTTTTTTTCCCAATAAAGCGTGCTATAGCTGACTTACGTATAGGTTCGATACTCTTCTTTACAAAATGTCACTGTCCGCGTTGCGCCAAAAAGTCGCTTCTTCTGGCCTTAAAATTGCCATGATTCCTGGGGATGGGATTGGGCACGTTGTTATTCCAGTATGTCTTTCAATAGTCCAAATACACCTTAGAAACTGACTCGTGGTCTGGAAGTCAGCTCAACGCGTGATCGAGGCTCTCTCGCTCACTCCCAAGCCTTCCTTCGTCCCCCTTGTCTGTGGATTTGAGCACTTCCAAAAGACCGGCATTTCTCTCCCTGACGAAACAAAACAGTTCCTGAAGAGTGGGGAGGTTAACTGTGCCATGTTTGGCGCTGTCAGCTCCCCTATCGTGAAGACGCAGGGATATGAGAGTCCAATCGTGCGACTAAGGAAGGAGTTGGACTTGTTTGCTAATGTCAGGCCTGTCAGAGGTGGTGACAGGAATGTGGATATGACCATTGTCAGGGAGAACACTGAGTGTCTTGTTCGCCTTCTTGCTTTTTTGGACTGAGATCAGGACGCTGAAGAACGGTGCAGTATGTACGGAGGGAACACATGACGGAGGATCCTCACCTTGGTTCTGTTGCCATCGCAGAACGTCAAATCTCGACTTTCGCCACCAAACGCATAGGACAGATGGCGTTTGAAATCTTGTATGCTGACTCCAAGAGTAATGGAAAGAAAGTGCGGCTTCCATGAACACCTGGGAATGTGTTTTTAACCGCGCAGTCCAGCCTCAACGTGTAACGATAGTCCATAAGAGCAACGTTCTTC
Source organism: Atractiella rhizophila (assembly GCA_021432655.1). Classification (NCBI taxonomy): domain Eukaryota; kingdom Fungi; phylum Basidiomycota; class Atractiellomycetes; order Atractiellales; family Hoehnelomycetaceae; genus Atractiella; species Atractiella rhizophila. Next base: position 162,028 of record MU271202.1, on the reverse strand, counting down.
GGGTGACCGACGGATTGTTTCGCGAAACTGTGAGGGCTGTGTACGAGGAAGGAGGATGGAAGGAGAAAGGAATTGAGATCGATGAACAGATAGTCGACAGTCTCGTTTATCGGTATGCTATCTTTACCTCCCTTACTGCTTCTTTATTCTGCTTTTAGCTTATTTCGGGAACCTGAAACTCTGGGCGTTTTGGTCTGTCCTAACCTGTATGGCGACATCGTCAGGTAAGCCAATCCCAAACTCAGGTTGCCTTCATTCTCAATCTGCGTGTAGTGATGGAGCAGCAGCGCTGGTCGGATCGTTAGGATTAGTACCATCCGTCAATGTTGGAGAGAACTTTATCATGGGTACCTTTTTTTTTGAGTCTGAAAAGATTTGCTGACGGCATTGCAGGAGAACCCGTACACGGTTCAGCACCGGACATTGCTTCAAAAACCCCTGCCATCGCAAACCCCATTGCCTCAATTCGTTCAGCAGCCCTCATGTTGAATTACCTTGGTGCGTATCGTCCCTTCATATGTTACCGTTCAAATTACTCATTTGGATTCGGCGCTCGATGAAAAGGTCTCTCAGAGCCTTCTGCTCGAATCACAAAGGCCGTTGATGAAGTTTTGGGTATCGGTGGAAGGGAAGGCTGGTTGACTCCAGATCTAGGGGGGAAAGGGACAACTCAGAAGGTGGAAGAGGAGGTCATCAAGAGGCTTTGAAGTCACAAAAGGACGTGAAAGTGGGCCGAATCAATATTTCACTGTCAAGATTGTTGTGCTTCCTTCGTCGACTATTAGAGCTCGTCATTTAAGTACCCACGAGGCTTGCTTGAAGATCTTATACCCTTAGAGGCACCGAACGAAGTGGGTGAACATTGAAACGTTGAACGTTGACCTTCACAAACAGAAAGAGCTTAGAGCTCGGTTACTGCCGTTTGTGCCGCTCCCGCAATCCCCACCCTTATAACTTCATCATTTGTGATCAACATCACCGTCCAATCACCTTGCTCTTTCTTCCCAGTTCTCTCTTCCTGTGCGCGGTTACCACATACCTATCCAAGTTCAAGTTGAGCGGTCTTTGAGATCATAAAATCAATCAAATTGTAGCCTGCCAAATTCTTACAATATCGCTGCAACATGTCGAAACCTACGATCGAGGTTAATCATTTCAGTGCGTCTTTTATGGGATGTAGGATGCCCAGTTACAGCATTAACATCCTTGTAACAGTTAACGGCCAATATGTCCCATCAAAATCAGGGAAAACGTTTACCATCTTCAACCCAGCGACCGAAGAAAAGCTGGCAGACGTGCAGGAGGCACAACTCGAAGATGTGAATGCAGCTGTCGACGCCGCTGAAGCTGCGTTTCCTTCTTGGAGCAAGGTACGTAGAAACCGAAATCATTTCTTCACAGATCCGTTATCGAGCTGTTAGACTCCGCCAATGGAAAGAGCGCGATGTTTGAGGCAATTAGCAGAGCTCATGAAGAGGGACACTGACAAGCTGGGAGAGCTGGAGAGCAAGAGCATGGGTGTTCCTATTTCATATTTTAGGCTACAAATGACAGTGAGCTTTTCCTCACGAAGGTTAACAACAATTGACTCTATGAATAGAGAGTGTACGCCTGTTTGCAGCACTTTGCAGCGTTGACTATGGTCCATCTCGGGCAATCCTCCCATGAAGGGATGGAGGGCTTCGTTGAATTAACCATTCGGCAACCTTTTGGGGTTACCGCCGCTATCATCCCCTGGTTAGTGTCCTACTGTTTTGAAGGTAATTTTCTGACATCAACATTAGGAATGTATCTCTCCTCCTGGCAGTATGGAAGGTGCGTTGGAGCCAGCTAGGACAATCGACCCAAATTCTCAATGTCGTCTCAGCTCGGTCCAGCTTTGGGTGCTGGGAACACAATTGGTGCGTCCGATCGGTTTGGAGGAATTTGATACTCATCAAGTGCACAGTGATCAAGAGCAGCGAAAAAAGTCCACTCGCTTGTCTGGAACTTGGGAGGCTATGTAACGAAGCTGGCATTCCCAAAGGAGTCGTTAATGTCTGCAGAACTCGCATCGTGTGCTAGGTTGAGAAACTAATGCCTTCTTTAGATCATTTCTGGATTTGGACCTGTAGCTGGTAAAGCAATCGCGGAACACATGAAAATTAGAAAGATTTCTTTTACGGGTTCTGCTCGCACTGGGAGGTCAGCCATCTACTTTGTTGACTTCTTGCTGTTGCCAAATGGTCAACAGATTGATCCAAGAAATGAGCGCGCGGTCAAACATGAAAAGGGTGACGTTGGAATTAGGTGGAAAAGGTCAGATTTACTTCCGATGACCAGGACCAGAGCATATTAACGTGCTATCTATCTAGGACCCTCCATTGTGTTCAAAGATGCAGACCTTACTCTTGCAGCCAAAGCATGTGCCGGCTCTATGGCACGAAATTCGGGACAAATATGCTCAGCGAATACTAGGTATTTCTGGACATCCATGTGTTACGACATTAAAGATTAAACTGATAGGGTCTATGTTCACGAGAGTGTTTCTCAAGAGTTCACGAAGCTATATGTGGATCATTACAAGTCCTTAGTGAAGCATGGAGATCCTTTGGATTCTAACACGACACAGGGACCTCTAGTTGACAAACTCCAGTTTGATAGGGTTATGAAGTATATCGAAGTGGGCAGAGGAGAAGGTAAATTGGCTTGTGGCGGGAATAGAAAGGAAGGGAAAGGCTACTTCATCGAACCAACTGTCTTCCGTCAGTCCCTCTTTTAAGCTTTCACTCAAGAGGTACTCAAGAACCTCTTATCGAGACAGTTGGAGTGTCAGACAGCGCGACCATCAACTCGGAAGAAATATTTGGGCCCGTCAGTATCATTCACACCTTTAAGACCGAAGCAGAGGTTCTCAAAAGAGCGAACGATACTGAATACGGCCTTTCCAGCTCGGTTTACACGAGGGTCCCAAACTTTCTCTAAGTCGTTAGTAATTGACTGATACCTAGACGTAGGACATCTCCCGCGCTTTAAGGGTGGCACAGGCACTTGAAACTGGACAAGTGGGAGTCAACGTAGCCAATATTGTCGGAGTGGACGTTCCCTTCGGCGGCGTGAAGCAGAGCGGAATCGGAAGAGAAAACGGAACAATGGCACTCGATCACTACACTGAAATCAAGGTACTGTATCCCATTTGACCGTTATAGGACGGCCGTCGCTCATAATTCTTTATCGCAGACTATTTACCTGCCTTGTAGCCCGACCCCGGACCCTGAAGAGTGAGATATACAACTTAAACACATGAAGACGGGAAGGGATCGAAGAGGATCTGTTTGTACCAATAACCAAAACACTAACAAACCATCAGCAATTCAACTGAGATTCCAATGATTATTGTTTTTGATAGATCTATCTTCAAGCTACTTTTCAAACAAACACAAAACACAGAGCTTGGATCATCTGATGTTTCTAAGGAAGAAATGCGACGTACTATGATGATGACTCACTGATCTTCTCGAAACTGCGAAGAACGAACGTCCAACGTCTTTCTCTGCGTCCTATCATTCTAACGCCAACTGCATAAGTTGATATGTCCTCAGGTGGGTATATCGACTTTGTTCTGATAAGGAACTCCATCTGATCAATAAGTCTGGGCTCAGGACAGTGCAACCTCCCTTCTTGTGATCGCACAGGGTCGTTGAGGTGCTCTCGCTGTAAGACAGCCTTCTGTAAGTGTGTATTCTCCTAAACAAACGTACGGTTTCTTATCTGGCGGGATATAGACTGCTCTGGTGAGCATCAGAAAACTGTAGGCTTATCCTTCGAATCCGTCTACCAGAACAGAGAAATGACTTTGTGTGTCGTTTGAACGTTGACAAACAAAGGCCTGGCCCACACATAAAGCGGAATGCAAGCCTGCAGCTCCTGCTCCAGCTCCTACAGCGACTGCCTCAACGAACGATACCATTAGTCCTGCAACAGGTAATGCAGGTTCCGATTCCTCGAAGTATGTACTTTATTTCTCAGCAGCATCGTTTTTGATGATGATTAACTCTGAAGGCACATGGCGCCGGGTTTTCTCTCTCGAACATTTGCCTCCGACTCGTCTTCCTACAATGTCACCTGTATTCGTTCCTTCTGCGATTCGAAACGAATACTCCCTGAATGGAACAAGGCCGGAGAGGACTGGCAATCAATGAGTGTGTCGAGTCAAGATTCCATCTTTAACAATGACCCGTTGCCTCTCTCTGTGGCTATCGGCTTTCCTCTCGTCATAAGAAGGGAGGAAGCTGTCAAAGTAGGTGACGAGAATGATCAAGGATTACGGAATAAACCAATCAGGTGGCTGACGATCGAGAAGGAGACGGGTGATGCTCCTAAAATTTGGAAGGGGAATATCGGGAATGTGGTCGTAGCGAGAGCGGACAAGAAGTCTCTTAACATTTACCAATTTGAGGTTCGATTTCTTTCCTCTTTCTTCTCTTGATGTGTCCCGATGAGAGTATGGGCGAACAGGCAGCTTGGAAGTTCTGCGAGGACATCGCGGATCGGGTTGGTTTTTCCACGAAGATGCCGAAAGTGGTGGAGAAGAGGTTGAATCGCGAAACTTTTGAAGGCTTTTACAAGCAGTTAAGAAGAGACAAGGTCGGCCAGCACGAATGGGAGGAATCTCCTCTTACTCTGGAGTGATGGTGAAATAATGTTGAGACAAGCGCGACAAGTGAAAGGAGGCAAGAAATGGCTACTGGCTTCATGTGCAAATTTTTATCGAGAAGTAAATTCTGCAATCAATGATTTGGTCTCGGTGACTAAAGTTCTTCCCTTCCCTGCTCCCCGTCATCTTAAACTTACAACGTACTACCCAGTGCTGTCGTCAGTTGAACGCTCAAATTAAGCACCTTCGCCCTCACCATTCGCCTAGTTAGAAGTCAGAAAACAGCTAAAAAACAGCTAGGATCAAGCAATTCAAATTGGGAAAAGAGAAAAGTAGGTTAGTGTTCTGATTTCCTTGAAGCCACTTCCTGTCTGTAAGCTCTTGAGCTGCCTGCAAAGCAGAGCTTCACGCTAGCTTAGCTGATGCTTGCCGGGCTTCATATGCGTGGGAGAGTACACGAAGCAATTATCCCTTGTGCACTACAACCACCCATTTCAGTACTCACTGCTCAAGTTATGTCGTTTGTTCTCATTTGCAAAGCGACTAGGCATAACATCTCAAATTGGCGGATGTCATGATTCTGAGCAACATAAAGTAAGCCTCTCGTGTAGTTTTACAATGAAAGGATCTGCCTTGAACGAAGTAGAATTGACCTTCTCCACATCCGGCTACTCTTCCGGCTAAAGTTGGGTAGCTTCCCCTGTCCTAAATACCTCATAGCGCTGCTATCAATTGCTGCTTTTGATTAGCGTTTTGATAAGTTTCTAGCACAAGGTGCTAAAGGGGCGGTCTGCTTATTTACAGGGGGAAGGGTCGAACCTCTGCATAGTAAACACATTCTCTGAAAGTGAGAAAATTGATGACCGTAGCAATAACAGGAGCAGCCTATAAATCAACAGCAAAGTTCAAGCCGCTTCAACATTCCCGATTCTCGTGTATAGACAACTCACGCACGGCTCTACAAACAACAGAATCTAACGTGACCCATGGCCTCGCCGGCGAAAGAGATCTCAATTGAGGAAGTTGCGAAGGTATACTCGCTTCTTGGAATAAGCCTGAGGCTGATCATGACAAAAAGCACGCCTCAGAAGACTCGCTGTGGACTATCATCAATGGCGACGTGTGGGACCTAACTTCGTTTGCAGACATGCATCCGGGGGGAAAGGCTGTCTTGCTGGCAAAGGACATCGGTTTGTGCGTCTTCTTGTGTCTCCCTCTCTGCTCATCCTATTGGTACAGCTGGGCGTGATTCCACCGAAGTCTTCTTTGGCCTCCACCGCTCGTCCATCCTAGACCGGTATAAGCGGTATCGGATAGGTCGTCTCGTTTCTTCAAACGAGAACGCGAAACCGAAGACTTATGTCCTCCCGTCTCCTGGGGAACTCTCTCTCGTTCCTTTCGCAGAGCCACTCTGGTTGACGAAAGGATACAAGTCTCCGTACTTTAACAACTCCCATTACAGGTTGCAAGAGAGGGTGCGATACTTCTTTGATACCTATGTTAAGGAAGAAGCGCTCGATCATGAAAAGAGCGCGGAAAGACCGACTCCTGAATTGATGAAGTTGATGGGAAGCCCAGAGTAAGCTTCTCTTCGACTGGATGCTGAGAATGGGTAAACCCGTTTTGCAGGTGGGAATTGCACGCTATGCGCATGGGACCTGGCCGACACCTTCATGGCAAGGTTTTGCCTGGAGGGGTGAAGGGGGAGGAGTTTAATTACTTCCATGAGCTGGCAAGTCGCAACTTTCCTTGGACGTGATCTGACATCCTCTGGATAACAGGTAGTTGTTCAGGAACTGGTGCGCATTGGGGCGCCAGGATACATGGCTGGCCTGAATGCAGGGATGGTCATAGGATTGGTAGTTGTTCTGTGCTTCGTTCTGCAGTATACTGACCCCAAGTGGCATAGCCTCCCGTGCTCAATTTTGGATCACCAGAGCTCAAGGCAAAGGTCCTGCCAGACATACTGAAAGGAGAAAAATTCATCTCTCTAGCTATATCAGAGGCGATGGCAGGTTCGGATGTACGCGGTACGACGCTTTGCTTCTTCCTTCGTCAGCAGATGCGGTCATAACACCTGTGCAGGAATGAAGACGTGGGCGAGAAAGACACCGGATGGAAAACATTATATTGTTACTGGTATGCAAAATGCTTTACCTTTCCTTGTACCACAGTTAACCAAGGCATAGGCTCGAAGAAATGGAGTATGCCTTGCCTCTCTAAAGGAAGAGTGTTCTGATGACCCATTAATATGCAGTTACAAACGGATTATTTGTGAGCTTTGTTTCTACCTATTTTGATCCAATACTGTTGCCGAACGATCTGTCAGAGCGATTGGTTCATGACTGGATGCCGAACGTCAGAGGATGCACTATCCATGATTCTCATCCCTCGTACAGAAGAAGGTACTCCTTTCCTCCTGCTGCTCCTCAAGCATCTCACACAGGGTTAAGTGGAAACAACGCCAATCCGAACATCATACTCTCTAGCCGCTGGTACCGCATTCGTGAAGTTCGAGGTAATCCATCACTTGCTTTCGTCGTTGTTTTAATTGCATTTGCATCAGGGAGTTAAAGTACCAGTTGAATACTGCTTAGGAGGAGAGAACAATGGCCTGAAGGTGTGTCAAATACTTTCCTTATGCAAAATTGACACACGCAGAATAGGTCATTCTCTCAAATTTTGTACACGAGCGATGGATGATATGCTGTCGTACGTAAATGGCGTTTGACTACGAAGAGCCTATAGCCTAAAAGGTGCCGATACAGGGATCGCACGTTATTCGAGGTTGATTGTCGAGGAGTGCTTTAAGTGGGCTCACCTGCGGAAAGTGTTTGGCAAAAGGTTGATCGATCAGCCTGCCATTCGTCAAAAGTGCGCCATGCTCTAAATTTTGGTGGCACTAAACTCTTCTTAACAGGTTTGCGCACATGTTTGCCAAAGTTGAAGCTGGACAGTCATGGCTTGAAACCATCACGCGCATGTCGTCCCTTTTCGTGCTTTTGATAGGGCTAACTTTAGGGGCCGTAGACCAAATGTGTAACATGAACTACGCACAACAGTCTGAGTTTCTGGCCGGCCCAATGGCTGGATTGAAGCATTTTCTGAGTCGGGCAGGAGGAGAAATTGCCGACGAAGCAGTTCAAAGTAAGGGTCTAACCATTGTCCATTTGGATAATATTAACAACACCCGCAGTTTTCGGTGGTCGTGGAATCACAGCCACGGTAAGTGTCCCGTCTACCTACATTTCATGTGCTTAAAATTGACTCCTCTGAAGGGAATGGGTGTTTACATTGAACAGTTCCAACGCACGTATAAATTTGATTCCGTTTTGTGAGTAAAATCACCGTTATAGGGGATAAAACTCTGATACAGTGCTCCAAATGAAGGGGTGGGTCAGAGGAGGTCTTAGCCGATCTATTCGTGAGACAGGTGCGTTCTCCTCTATCCTGAATTTTGAGTGATCTGAGGAAGGCAATAGGCAATGAAGAAGATGCCTCGAGCTGTCTTGTGAACGCATTTTGAGAGTCCATATTACAGATGATCATGTTGAGATCTTATCAAAGCATCCTGCCTCAGGAATGACTAGTGCAGCCCGCGCCACTTTTAAAATACTTTTGTAACCTTTGACCTTGCTCATTGTCTTAAACCAACTTGAGCAAAATGGGCGACGTAAACATCAGGCCATGTCGACCCTCACGACAACAAACATACGGCAGAGAATATGAAGTAGTTAACGACACGTATAAGCGCGCCAGGCAACTGGAAGGAGAACTAGCATTGAGTCTTACTGATTGCCGCACCATCATCCTAGATTTCCAATCATACAATATGTAAGACATGTCTATTCTGTTATTCGCAGAATAAAGATACTTGCTAAAATGTTTCAGATCCACATGATCACAGTGCGACAAGCGAACCGATACCCAAGAAATAACTGGAGAAAAGCTGCAGGAAGAGCAACGAGACGTATCCCCAGTTATAAGCGAACAATCGCGGAAGAAGATTGTTGGTGTGGCTGGTGCCCTCGCAATCACTCCGTTGCTGAATGTGAATTCTGATTCATACAGAAGGAAGGGCCTACCAATAGGTCCCTTGGTATACAACCCTTCTCTCTCCGAAATGTGATCAGGGTCTAAATTGGCAAACGATGTGAAGAATGACCAAGAATGGTATATGCCCGCGTTCGAAGCGAAAATTGATTTCGCATTTAGTGCTTGACTGTCAAAAACACAATGGTACCGCTCAGGCTTGACATGCATTCTTGCTTTCACACCTCTAAATCCTTTCGGACGATTAAATTCTAAACGCTAGACTGTCCAACATAAGTAGCGCAATCACACCACAAAGTACAATAGTCATATCAAAGCTCAAAGTTTGCCACCCCATTCTCAAGTAGCAGGGTATTGAATGCATGGAAGCTGACTCCGGCGATTCGTACTCGAGATTCAACGAAAATGCTCCTCCCGGACGTAAGTCAAGACATAAAACGCGATTTCACGCTTCCTGTTGAAGAAACTCACATAAGTCAACTCAGTTCCTATTCCTATCACTGTCATGTTCCCTTCTCCCTTCCGTAGCCTTATAGCTCTGCTCCGCGTAAGAGTGTATTCATAACGTAAACGTAATATTAATCGTCTTGCCCTACTCGGCGTTACCATCGGGCGATCCACCGGGACGACCACCACGTCAGAGCGGCTAATTTTCTTACGAAGTCTTGCGCCTCCCAGCGGCACTCACGCGACACCAAAGTTCTCCCGGCCTCGGGAAGCCAGCCAACGACGCGCACTCGCTTCCACCTCTTCCTTTTATGTCCCCGCCTGCCGCCCGTCGAGTGTCCTTCAACGCCGTCCCCCTCCAGCCTGCGCCACCCACGGCCATCAACAGCACCACGAGCCCCAGCTCAGCGTCTAGACCAGCGGTGCAGCCGAGAAAGTCGAGCTTGAAGAGAACGATGTCGCAGAGAGATGAGGAGGGCGTGCCCCAGAGGCTGTATACACATCCCGATCCGCTGTTGAGGAGGTTGAGGCTGAGGAATGGGAGGGGGGAGGAGGTCGATCTTATGAAGGAGCTGGGGAGCGATGTGAAGGCAGTGGGGTTTCTGTTCGCTGCTAGTTGGACGAGAAGCAGTGTCGAGGCTTACAAGGTGGGCTCGCTTCCCACTTGGTTACGTTATGAGGGAGGTTGATGGAGATGTGTTGCAGGGCCTGCTCGACTTTGCTCGTTGGCAGCCCCACCGTTTCAAGCTTGTGTATGTGTCAGTGGACACCGACGAGAAGACATATCACGCAAACGTCCTAGGCCGAGAATGGCTAGCGATGGAGTACGTCTCATCTCCTCATCTCCGTCTGCCCTAACCTAACCACGCGTGCACCTTCACGTTCAGATGGAACGACGGTTCGAACCTCCCCTCCGACCGCGACCCATCCGACACCACCCCTCTCCCCCCGCTCTCCCGGAACGAATCCTTCCTCCTCCCCTTCGAACCCGACCTCGACTTCTCCCTCTCCCTCGAAGACCCCACCGGCGCCCAATACACCCGTCCCTATTCCCGGGTGTTCCTCGCAGAGAAGTACGGGGTGCTCGGCGTCCCTAATTTGTTGGTCTATCACACGGGGAAGAGGAAGATGGTCGATTGGTGGGGCGGCAGCGCGACGTGGGGGTGGAGGATGAGGGGCCTGGAGGATCGAGCGAGGAGGACGAAGGTGTGGGAGAAGTGGGAGAAGGGAGAGAGCGCAGGGGTAGGGATCAGGGGTCCGTCTGCTTCTACTCCTTCATCCAATCCATCCATCGTACTTGGTTCTGATGTTGGAGCGCAGAGATAATCGATCAATTCAGGTGGATCATCGTCCTCGCCGCGTTTGGGCTCGCCTTTGCGATCTATGCCCAGACGAATCGGGAAGAGTTCGAAGGCATAGTCGAGGGCATCTTTCAGAGGTGGAAACAGGGACAAAAAGAACTTTCCTCATAACCGCCCTGCATCGTCCTTACCTTTCTCTCCTTCGTTACTCTTTGTCACTCTTACTCTTGAGCAATTGGTTCTTGCTGATCATTTCTTCAATCAAAATAATCTCATCCATCACTACGTTACCCGATCAGTGCACACATAGACGCCTGCTTTTCGGGTTCGAGTTCGTGCTCCTGTACATAAGTTCGATTTCAATTTGTTGTATTTCTATCTCCAGATCCTCATCGGTGTAAAGTCACTCTGCGAGAAGAGGAAACGGCAGGGAGATTCTTCGATATAATGAAACAAAACGTCAAGGACGATTATCCGTGGAAGAAGGTAACGAGAGGGAACAATTTATTCGATTGGTTGTTGGATTCGGTACAGAACAAGACTCGCGGACCAAAAAGAAGCGATAAGGGCTAGTATAAGCAGGTATTCTTAGAGCTGTGCCAACGACCCAAGTTAGCGTTAGTCTGCATAGATGGCTTGAGGAAGAGGAAGGAGGACGCACGTTCTCGAGTTGGCCGACGACCTCCTCCAACTCCTTCTTCGAATCCAAATACTTCTGTTGGCTCTCTTCGTACTTCTTCTCCCAGTTATCCCTCTCCGCTTCAATCCTTTGAACCTGTCTCTCAAAGTGTTCCGCCTTCACATCCACCTGTCTTAACCTAATCATCCATCACATCAATACCATATGCCAAGAGTTGAGAGATAGGAAAGGACGCACTTCTCAGTGGTCTCCCTCAGATTCTTCTCCGCATTGTCCAGCTCGCTCTCCAAAAGCGCGATCTTCCTCTGCAAGTTCTCATTCGTCGACTTATGAGTCTCCTCATCGTCCTTGGCCTGTTTGGCGTCCGAAAGCTTCGCTTCAGCCTTATCGAGGTCGGTTTCGAGGATGGAGACTTTGTGTTGGAGCGAAACGATCTCTTGATCCTTCTGCATCAATTCCTACAACCACCATCCCATCCCATCCCATCCCCTCACATCAGCTCACATCCCATCATACCACCCGACTCCGACACAATGACAAATTGAGGGCAGGACGTACCTGATCTTGCTTCTTCACCTTCGACTCTGCCTCCTCTGCGCGAGCCAGGTACCGATCCGCTTCTTCCCGGATCTCGTTCATTTTCTAACCAATTTCGTCCATCGCAGAGCACAACGAGCGCACCATCCAGTCCAATCAGTGTCTTTCTTCTTCCGATGGGCTATCAGGAGACGTACAACTTTCAGCCTGTCCTGTTCCGATCAACGCTCACAATCAGCCCTTTCCTTGTACCAGCCCATAGAAGGAGAGAACGTACCAAAGCCATTGTGTGCTGTGTAGGGTATGGATGAGTGGGATGAGTGGGTGAGGTCAGGAGCTGTGAAGGTGAGTCGTTGTTCAGCTGCTGCAGCTAACCGCGTTGTACGCTTCTGGTTCCCACCTTAAGAAATTCCGTAATGTCCGGCGAGACTACAACTGGTCTTTCCTGGCTATCAGAGTTCGTTGATTTTAGTAGGAGGAGACATTCAAATCCCGTGCATATAATTAATGAATCTATCGCTATCTGCTACAACCACCAGTAAAGCATACTAAATGACTCTCTCATTCATCGATGAACCAAACATGAACACTTTTGAAATATGGGTATCGCGTGCGTGTGTGGTGGAAATGTTGAGCCCAAGGTGAAATGGAAGTTGAATATTCGACTGAAAGAGGACCGAACCAATCGATTCAAAACTCGAAGCGAGAAAACGCCAAAGAGATGCACTTATTGGTGGCAGAACGAAGTGAAACTCGAAACGTGATTTTGAAACCGAATCCTACTCTGTAAAAGGCGTAAAAGGCTAGGCGGACAATGTCGTGATGTTTTGTCATGAGCCAGCGTTGTCTTCTGATGTTGGTGGTTCTGCAACGACGAGCTCATCATCGAAAGTAGGTTGAGGGCAAGGGTGGATGCCTCGATTCGCTATGGCTCAAATATCAACCCATATTTCTCAACAAGAATAGGGGGAGGAGCGTACATTGAGCAATCTGAAGCATGGCCTTGACGTCCTTGATCAAAACAGGTTTCGTGAGCACCTGATTCGCCCCGGCCTTTATATATCCAGTTTGGTCTTCCCGTAATGCGTTCCCCGTGGCGCCAACGACGAAATCCGTCCGTCCCATGCTTCGGAGCTTCTTGATCGTCTGCTCCCCTGTCATCACTGGCATCATGTTATCGAGAGTGACCTTCAGTCCAAGCTTCAGCTACCGATTTGTTCGCGATAGGAGAGATGGACAGACCATATCGAAGTATTTAGGAAACATGAGTAGGTCATAAGCCTGCTTCCCATCCTCGGCTTGTGTCACTTCGCAGCCTAATTTCGTGAGCATCCGGCTCATCAACGTTCTCGTCAGTGGATCATCTAAAAGACAAAGGTTCTTAAAGTTCACTTCGTCAGTATAGAATAGAGACGAACCATCCACGACTAGAACCTGCAGTTTTTGAACAGCAGGTGTAGGTGTGGTAGGCTGACGTTCAGGAGCGCCAGCGGACAATATCTCTCTATCACTTCCTCCAGAACCAGCACGCTTCACGACCAACTTCCCAACCTCGACCTCGTTTGGAGGAACATCTGGAGGTATAGGTTCAGAGTGCGGCCGGTGCGGTAAGTGAACCGCCAAAGGAGGAGTGAGCGGACGGAGCTCGATGTCTGCCTTCTCCCTCTCAACAACTTTCTCATGAGCCTGAGAAGGCTCTTCCACGATCCGCATCCTACTCAACAGATCCGCTTGTGAGTCGTTCGGGTCAGTCGTATTCGTCATGGTTGTTGTAGAAGCTCGAGAGAAGACAGGGGATGGAAAAGGCGGTGACGGGAGGGAAGTGTTTCGATTGGTCAGAGGCGATTCGTTTGGCGTCGTTGCATCGTCTTCTTCCAGAGTGTAGGGCAGGAACGAGTCTTTCCCCAGCTGCCGTTGCCTCTCTACTTCCTCCTTCGTCGCTAACCTGTACATGAACTCGACCCAAAACGTCGATCCACTGTTTCGCTGAGACTTGACACCCAGCCGACCTCCCATGAGCGTCACTATCCCAACATGCTTTTGGTTGAGTGAGCTAAAGGGGGACGAAACAACATACCGATTTGTCGCACGATTGCCAGTCCCAAACCTGAGCCTGTGTTGCTCTCCCTTCCTAACCTTGCTTGAGAATAAGGCGAGAATAGCTTGCTTTCGTGCAAATCGCTCGCTTCACCCATGGCCGCAACTCAGCAATTCCACTCACTTAGTCGAAACAGAAGAGAGGCTCACGTCGTATTCCTGGACCTGCGTCTGTAACAGAGATCTTGACGATCATACTGCTCCTCCGCACTTCATCGTTTATTCCGACTCCATCCTCCGGCCGCGCAGAAGCCGTGACCATCCTCTGCTCCTGTTCCTCCCCTCCATCCGTCCACGCACTGGCGCTAGCCGCGAAATCTTTCACCTTCGTTGCCAAGTTTAAGCGGGTCAGGAGAGACGATTCTCCACCCGCATCGAGGAATTGAATGCCTTTCCTCTCCTCCTCCTGCGTCTCTTCGGGACCAGGAGGATGTGGATGTTCCGGTGTAGGATAGATGAGTTCAGTTTTGACCCGTATCGAACCCTTTCCTTCCGGCGTGAACTTGGCCTATCCATTCCAAGCAACGTTCCATCACCTTAGTCAAAAATACGAGATTTGAAGGAGGAGAGGCGGACCGCATTTGAAGTCAAGTTCGTTATCACTTGTCTCAATCTCATCACGTCACCCACGACCATGGCACCTTTCTCTTGCCCAGGTCTCTTAGACACTACCTTGTCAATCCGCTCATCGAAATCAATGTGCAGCTTGAGATTCTTCGCCGACGCCGCGCTCTTCAGTGTACCAAGCATGGCCTCGATCGACCGATGGAAGTGGAAAGGGGCGGGATTGGAGATGAATTTACCCGCATCCATTCTGTTGAAATCTATGAGGAATACTTAGGTCAGCGAAAGAGTTCAATGCGATGAAGGGCAGGGGGCGAACCGAGAACATCGTCCAAGACCGTCTTCATCGCCTTCAAACTACCCAACAGAGCATGGACCTCCACTTCTTGGTCCTTTCCCACTGTATCCCAACAACTCGTCAGCGTTTCTTTTCCCTACTGCTCACTGAAAGCGAAAGGGGGCTCACAACAATGTTTAAAGACATCATTGACCTCCAAATTCTGAAATGCCAACATTGCCGAATTGAGGGGGACACGAACTTCATGGAAGATGTACGACACGAATTTCTTCTTTGAATCCGCGGCGGCCTATCCATCATCCAGGAATTTATCAGTTCGTGTATTTATCTCTTTAATCGCCGGAGGGAGGGACGCACCCGTTCTGCTATCTGCGCCCGTTGTTGAGCACGCCAGGAACGCGCCAGCTCGGTCTTGGACGAGAAACCACGGCGGTCCACTTGTTCTTGGAGGTAGTGGAGGACGGAGAAGAAGAAGACGAACAACACGAAGGAGACTAGTTCATCAGCACCCATTAGTCCAATCCTCTCAACCGCGGAGAGAAACATGACAAGGAAAGGGGAAGCTGCAGGGCAGTCGAGAGGACAGAAGAGGGGAAAGAAAAGACGCACCACCGTTCCTCGTGAAGATTTTCTGTCGGGGTAAGATGAGGATGCAGATGAGTAAGAACTGAACGGTGGCTCCGAAGAGGTAGAAGAATCGTTTCTGGTTGAAACTGAAGAGCGCAAGGGTGGGAAGTGCGATGGAATAGGTCATCATGAACAGGAAGTCCTTTCCATGACAGGCTTTGTGGTTGGGGAAAAAGTGGCATTCGTAGATTTCGATCACTTCTGACACGCCCCAGAACCAGGATGAGAACATGACGAGTACCTGTTCCCCGGTGCTCAGTTGCCGTTAAAGGTTTGCCAAGGTGTGAGGGCGAGGGTGTATAGGGAAGAGGTGAATGCGAACCTGAAACTTCATGGGGTGTTTTCGTGGCCCATTTGCAGCGATGAGAAACGGGAGAGGAACAGTGAGAGCCGTGCCGATACCATCTAATCCAGCAAGCAAGCCCAATGGAGCCAAAATTAGCATTCTCTTTTAAGAGTTGAGAAAGGGAGGGCGGGACATGCAATAAGCGATTTTCTCGTAGAGGGTGTGAGAGTGGTTCAAGATGAGATACAGGATCCAATTGACGATGAGAAAGGCGCAAGCAAACCAGGCGAAGAATTTGTATGTGTGCCAGCGCTCCTTTTGGAACTTTTCCTCCCATTCCTAAACCGTCAACAAACACTTCAATCCAAGGAACTGAGCAATAAGTGTGATGAGAGATGTACGGACCGGAATGTCGAACTTGGGGTTAAAGAATTCGTTGACATGATGGGCGAGTGCCTACACAAGCGATGATGTGATCAGCATTTTTCTTTCTTGGAGTGGAGTACAAGCTGCTTCGAGGGAGGAGGAAATACGTACTCTCCAGGTTCTCCAATAATGCACTCTCCCCAAGCTCTCGCTGATCTCGCTATGCGCCGGCTGGCCTCCCGTGACGCTCCTGCTCTCCGAATCGTCCCTCGTGCTCTCCGCGCGGGAGGTAATCTCGTCGTAGTTGGAGTCAACGACTACGTTATCCACCTTTTCCATTCCGAAAACAAGTTAGCACGTCCTGCGTCTGTTCATGGCGTGGAGAGATGGATGGACGGGAAATCAACAAACCTTCCACTCTTGATCTTCGTCCTCCTCCTTTAACCTCTCGCTCTTCCGATATTGCTTATCCTCCCAATCACTGCTTCCGTAACTGGTGCTGTCCGCCGTCAGAGTATTCTGTAATGAATCTCTGCAACACGTCAATCAAACATTACAATCGGCGCATGATGCATGCACAGGGGTTGAAGGAAACGTACGAAGGCGTAGAAGCATAAAACACCTTCCGTCCCCATCTTTTCAGTCTGACCTTCCAACTGTCTGGGGCGAAGATCAAAGTCTTCCCCGTTCCTGAACCACCCATATGTCCCAGCTCGACATCGTCCTCTTCCTTCCTAACAGGCTCATTGACACCCCTCTTCTTCCTCTTTATCACCGATGAGCTCCGCCTCTTCGCCTTCTTCCTCACCTTCTCCACCTCATGATCCCTCGCCTTCACTATGGGCATCGGCGGCTGCGAGGCGAATGCGGAGGGAGGGGAAGTCGAAGTGAGAGTGGATACAGGTAATGGAAGACCAGACGCGGCGCGTATGAGGGGAGGCTTATGAAGTCCGGTGATGGCAGGGGTTGATGAGCCGGATGGATCGATCATTGGGATGCTTGTCGATTCGGGGTCCTCCACTGCCAGTGATAACCCAGTTGGGCTAATGGGCGGCCTCCTCCGCTTCTTCCTTTGCTTCTCCTCCGACTTCGAACTCGACCTCCCCCCTTCAGACTCAGACGCAGTCCTGCCACCTCCCTCTGCCCCTGACCGTGTACGATTCGAGCGAGAGGTCATGAGTAGCCCCGTCCTTGAATTAATGGAATCCACTTTATTTATCTGCAGCCACCGAAGGCGGGGGTCGCTGGTGGGTGCGGTGGTGGAGGGAGGGGTGGGATGGAGTGAGCGAAGAATTGAAGGTGATGATGGAAAATGCCAGAAGAAAAGAAATTGGTGGCAACTGAAACTCAAATGGGAGATCTGCAGTGTTGCCCGGATCCGTCCGCTTAGATTGCCTCCTTCCGCAATTCAGTCGGTCGCAACCGCAGCATGCTGAAATCCCAAAACAGCGCTTCCTTCCTGCTTCCCAGAACTGCGGATGTGGCTTCCATTCCTCTGTCTCTTTTTTTAATTCTTCTAGAATCCCAGGAATCGCTATTGGGATTCGAAGTTGAAAGTGTTTGGATGCGTTTACGGGAAGATCAATTGCACCTCTGTGATGATGCCACCATGGAGGTCATGTCTCGATATCACCAGAGGGATTCTAGAAGACGTGACGGTAGCAATCCCGTCATCTTCCAGAACATTCTTCAACCAATCCTTCAGGTACCGCTACCAGTTATCGAAAGGACTGATGATGGGGATCCTTATGCGACGGGAACAGCGTTGGCGGCACAAGGTAGCAGCAAATCTCCTGATTACTCTACTACGAGCTCCTAACGTTTGTCTTAGCTCATGAACATTATGATTGCAGAGTTGAGTTCAAGGTGCTTGAATGGCGGTGATTTGAAAGGAATGGGAGAAGGGTGGTGCTAGGTAGTGTGAGTAAATATAAGGAATTGCAGACGATGTGTCTCTTTCTACTTCGGTGATAAAATGCACCGCAACGAGGTTGTCACTGTGATAATAGACATGTCAAACATCCCAGTCAAACATCCCGTTAAAATACTACCTGATACTCAGCTGCCTCGTGTAACCGAAGTGATGTTTGTCTTTACCATCTTTCCCATAATCGAGTTCAAAGCGAAGGCGTCGATTTTTATCCATACATTCCAACTCTTGCAAACGTTCGTCGGTCCACTCGGCCTAGTAGAGGTAAGATGTATCCTGGGCCACCGTCCTCGTTGGTTGAACTAAGGAATACAAGTGAGGAATCGAAGAAGTCTACAATACAGAACCTCACGTCTAGCTGACAGACAGTTGTTGAAGTCATCAACTGGTAGAAAAGCATTTGGGAATATATCGCGTGTTCATGCCCGCCGTCCCAACTGAATTGACGTAGAACAGCTCCGTGAGCTTCTCAACACGATTTGGCTAACATCGAAGATGTTACTAGGTTTGTAGAATATGCGAAGGGTAAACAGGTTTTGTGATTGTCGAGAAGGCAAGGGACCAGGAAATGATGGCTTCCATACTCGACATCTGTTGTTTTTAGATTCAAAGGTGTGACATTGTTGGACACATCAATAGATGCCGGAAGCAGGGCAGGGCTATTGTCACAAGTGAATGAACGACAACACACAGCGAGATCTACTATGAAGTGAAGCACAAAGTATATGACTTGATATTCCCAACCAAAGAATTCCAAGATCCGCTAATGCAATCAAAATGCACCTGGACGGCTCACTGGAGGGATGTGACAGTCTGACCTCATAATTTTTGGTTGAATCAACTCGATGGTCATCAAGAGCTGAAACGGATTGATATAAGCTGCACAATCTTCCGAGTCGTAATCCAACCTACACCATAACCTCTGAAAAATGGGTAACCAATAACAAAAGCCAAGCTTTTTCCCTGGCACTCTCGGTTTGTCTGCACATTGCTACAGCGCCACTTTCGACAAACTAATCGACATGTCCGAAATTTTGTGTACGAGAAATGCACGTAGAGGCACTGGAAGACTCTATCCATAATCTGTTGATACGCTATGCAAGTAGAATAGTTACGTGCATGGAACACAAAACTTTCGGCATATAGACGGGGTATACGCGAGTCAGTAATTGAGTGCCAAGGTCTATTGGACCGACATGGCTCTATAAAAGGACGAAAAAAAACTTTTCTATGTCGAAATGATGGTTAGCAGAATTTGGCATAAATCCGGCTATGGCGAGACAAGCCACAGAGTCACAGAAACCTATATAAATGTCGAGTGAGTCGGAGATGGGACTGTCAGCAACATCCCATCAATAACACGATAGTCTCCCCTTGCTTTCACAGCGCTCACATGGCAAACGTCGAAAATTCCTGAAAACGTTTTTGGGACTCAGAGGATAGACGGGAATATTTCGGACGTTGGTCAAATCTACAAAAGATTTGGTCAAACTTATCGCTGGCACCAGAAGGTCTGCAGATCCATTTGCTCCTGCCAGGCTGTATTAGGTAGTAAAGCTGATGAAACAACTCACTGGAAGCTTTGTGCAAGTGAAAAGGCTTAGCTAGATGTATATCCAACATCTCTCTCACCTATGTGAAGCCCATCCTCGTGTTCCAACGGTTCCACCATCCACTTTGTCTCTGATTTCTGTCCGCCGTTCAACATGATGGACGCTGAGAGGGATGTACGTCGCGTCGAGGAAGATGCAATCGACGAAGCTAAGTCATGACTCACCACAACATCAGCTTCGAATATATTATTATCGAACAATACGCTCGAGCGATTGTGACCGTAGGAAGCGTTGGCAGCGAGTACATTGAGCCGTGAGAAAAGCTTCCGAGCCCTTCTTAAAAGTCCAATTCTCGCAATAGTGATATAGTTGATAATAATTGACGATGCAGAGAAAAGACGGTACTAGATAGTAGGTAATAAACAGTAAGCAACAACACGATAGTTCTCTTCTAACTAAGTAGGTGTACTAGGGCGGGTAACGCATTGAACTTGCCCGTGAAAGCGATGGGACAGGACCATCAAGCATGCGTATGATCGTGTCCATGAGCCCTTCTGACCAACTTCCTTTTGCTTTCAGTGACGACTCCATTGTCGACGAGGTCTCTTCCAACCTCATTAACTAGCCACTTCTCGTTCACCTTGCTGTTCAGCTTCTTCGTGATCGCAGGCAAGTCCAATCCGAGCTGGTTGGCGACAAACAGACCCGCTTCTGTGTTCTACGACATCAAAAAGACAAGCAAGACATCATATCAGCAGGCGAAGACGAGAGGAAGGGAAAGAGAAGCAAGGGAAGGGACGAACGTCGTGGTTCCCACGGAGGACGTCAAGATTGCTATCAGCGTGCGAGCGTGCGTAACCCAAGAGGTTGATGTCGACAGCAGTGTGTCCGAGGGTGGCCCACCTCACCAAGGCCCTCTTTTCCATCGACTGTCCGAAGTGGTATTCGAGCAGAGACGTGCTGTTCTTGATCGACTGTGCAACCGCGATCTCCGTCGCACTAAAAAGCAAACGAAATGTCAGCCTTGCTCCATTATGGTTTCTATTGATGCTTACTTGGCATCGAAGATTCCGTATTGCTCGAAGAGACCGTTCAGGTAATTATCTCCATCGTCCCCATCATATTTAGCCCTGTAGGCAGAGTTAGTTTCGTCGGGCGTTAGCGTGGAAAGACGAAATGGAGTACCAGAGAGATCCAAGGAAGGAAGCAGAGTGTTTGGACTTTGTAAGCTTCTCCGGTTCCCACAGGTATTCACCGTTCGTAGCGATTCCTCCCATCGTCAAACCTCCGCATTCGTGGTCAGCATGGGAGATGAGGATTGTTTCTCCGGCCTTTCCGGAGTCGACGTATTGCTTCAAGTAGTCGATCACTTGGTTGTACTAACAGCGAAATGTTACCACTCTGGAGAGTTAGACAGGCAATGTGAAGCTTACCATGAGAATTTCATGCAAGTGCCCAACCATGTCATTACCATGTCCTGCGTGATCGATGCGGCTCGCTTCGACCATGATGAAGAAACCCTTGTCTTTTCCAGCCGTCATACGCTCCAGAGATTTGAGTGCAGTTTTTGTCATCTCCAAAAGGGATGGCTCCTTCTCTGGGTCACGGTCGATCTCTATTCTCAACCAAAGCATATCAATAACGTTCATCAAAGCTTCATCAGTGAAACATCCTACCATAGCTCATATGAGACGCAGTGAAGACTCCCTATATCCCATCAATATCTCATGAAGGCGGAATGGTGAAGCTAGACACACGATGTAAGGTTTCTTACCAGCAGGAGCGTCTCCACCATTCAGAGCATCGAAGCCGGCGCGATCGGTGAAAGTGTGATAGCCAAACTTGCGTCCCTCAGCAAGGATGTCGCGGGAGTCTGTGCGATCAGAACCGTCCGTGGTATTCGGTAGAAAGAAGGCGAGTCCTGCATACTCGACATTGGAGAATGACCTTTGTTAAAGAAGGAAAGAGCTCACCGCCACCGAGAGCAACGTCGACAACGGGTCCGAGAGGCGTATTCCCCACCAGCATTTCTGCGATCTTGTCTTCGGCATCCCTGTCATCAAATTGAAGTCAGAATTTCTGGAACATTTCGAGGATAAGTCAAACCTATCGTAGATATGGCTGTAGAAGCTGTTCCAATCCAGGCACCGTTGTCAGAGAGGCATATCTCAGCAGTGTACAGGCAGCTACTAACACAGCAGGAGTGGCATGAGTGATCCTTGAGGTGACAACAAGACCGGTGTGGAAGCCTTGAGCCTTCGCCTATACACCCGAGGCAATTGAGTACCTTAGAGGTGAAAAGATGGGAGCAGTGTCATACCGCTTCCAAGACTGTGCCACATGGGTTCCCTAACCGGTGGGGTGTGAGTTCTCAAAAGGTTAAAAGGATAAGAATTGCTTTACCATCTTCATCTATTTGCAGGTTAGTACGCGATGCAGCGACGGTCGATAGAATGACTCACCAATAGCCACAGCACCGTTGTAGGTCTTGATGGCGCAGGAGTAAGCGGTTCCCCTGCTCCTTCGTAAACACCTGTTATTTCACAAGGAAGCAGCCATACGAAGCAGAAGAGTCACTAGATGCATCGTCGACTCCTCAGATCTCTCGAGAAATCAGGACAATGGAGATACATACGTGACAAGGGTGTTGGATGCCCTCGTCCTCAAGCTGCCGATGAGGTGCTCATCAGCTGGCAGGACTTTGTTCCATCCTACAGTGTCACTCCTATCAGTTTGGGTCGATAAAGAGGACCGCAGGAGACCGCACCTTTTCCAGCCTTTTGGTTGACATATTGGGAGTAATCGCGGGCGAAGGCTTGAGAGGCAGGACCAAATCCATCAGGAACTGGTTTGAGCAGTCAATTTCTGATGACACTTGTGAAGAAGCAGAGACGTACTGGCCATAATTATCTATAAGGCATGTTGATTCCACACTTTTGCAAGGACCGATATGGTATGGAAGAACTTACGTTGCGAACTTTGGCCGGCCCTTTGGGTCCACCTGCATTCCGCAATAAACAAATTAATATCTTAGCTGACGACGATCAATACTCGCCTTTCTTCGGCTGACCATTCCAGTCCTTTCCTTGGGGAACTGTTGTTCCCGGTTAGCAATTTCACTTAATCAACGTGAAGGGGCAACGTTACCCTTGGAATCGGGAGGCCCGAAATCGTTTCCTCCATTCCTTGCAGCAGGAATGAATTCCCAAGCCGTCTGAAGGGGTTTAGGAGCGGGACAGGTAGAGGTGGCGTGAGAGGATTGGGCTGCTGCGATGGCGACAAATCCAGAGAGAAAGAGAGAAAGATGCAGCATTTTGAATGTATATTAAGCCGAAGTAACGAAGGGGAAAGGGCTCCTCGGAAGGGGGATGCGAATAGTCCTTCGCAGAGGTATCTTTTGTAGCCAAAATACCAACACGTTGCGCTCCGAGTCCTCAATTGATGTTTTGCAATTCCATTGGAGCTTCCGAGCAATCCCTGAAGCAATCTAGCACCGTCACGGTGAGGCTGTTAAGGAACGTGCTCTCTCTTCACCTTTCAGAAGACGTCCCGAAGCATTCAAGCTATCTCTCATCCTCCGCATCCACACCTCGCCAAGGCAGGCCAAGACCCCGATTTCCAGAGTTCAATTAGCATCATAGGCGTGCCAGATTAAGCAGCTTCAAGCTTCAAGCCATGAGGCTCAACACAAACCGAACAAAACAACAAGCCAAATGACAGAGTCGTAATGACGAACGTGGGATAACCTGAAGCCAAAACATAAGGCAATAACCTGCAATAGGGAAGCGAATCTAGTTAGATCTTAGGCGTCCCCTGTTCAATGTCTGTCAGAAAGCGAGAGTTTGTGATGTGATCGGGCAAATGTGTAATGGAATGACTGCCAACGCAAAACACGGTTAACTGATATAGTTAAGTCACAGTCCTGACAAGCGTCTGTCCTGATTTCGGACAAAAAAATGCACATTGGACCTAAGCTCAACGTAGCTGTAACCTATGCACAATACACCAATGCAAAGCTTCACTTTCATCACAAAATTTGGTTAAAGCTTCGTGGCGTGGCGAGGGCGGCAGATCAGCAGACTGTTAACATCTTGAAGACGTTTTAACCTCCAAGTGACGGCTCTTCATTTTGCAGCACGGAAGCAAAACAGATGTCGGCAACTGCTGTTAAGTGCCTCAACAGTGCGCGGTCTGGATGTCATTCCAAACAGGCAGTCAATAGAGCATCGTGTCAATGCTGGATGAGTTGCACAAAGCTCTGAACTTTTAAAGTTTGACAAACCAGACACACGACCAACGAGATTGTTGGAGAAGCAAGGGAGAAACAATTCTGCAGAAGTGACGCGCGTATCGCTCAATTTGTGGCATTTACGCGATTGAACCCATAAGAGAAGGAGATACTCGTAGTCTGCCGAAGTTGAGGCACTTGCTGGAACCGATCGAGGCTTGAGCTGTTCAGGAGACAACAAGCGTGCGTCTTTCCCTCCTCCTCGTATGGCTTGGCAATTTTGAGTGTGTTTATGTTCATGTATTGCACCTGAAGGCACCTGCTTGTCGTGACAAGCGAATGATGGACCAGCATGTGGATCAGATCGTGGCTGACTTGGCAGGCAACGGTCCAGTCACAAAGCGTGTCGAAGCTATCACGAAGCTGATTGATCATCTATCCAACACTCCACTTGACATTCTTCACTGCTACAGGGACCACAAGAACCTCCTCGAGCAGCTTCTACGGACCATCCGAGATTTCAGAAATGCTTTCTACAAACCAACAAAGGCTGGTGGACCGGCAGCTGCCACGAGAACCCGGTTCATCCAGTCCATCTCCGCCCTTAAGATATATACCGAGAAGTGTCAGGCTATTTTCAACTCTGGTCGTGTCAACTCCATCGTAGAGCATGCGCAAAAAGTGTTGCAAGCAGACGGGAGCGTACCAGATCTCTACGCGAAGGACTACGCTGATATACTCAAGAATTTGTGGACGTATAACGCGAACAACGGAGGGGGAGGACATCTGGATAAGCTGGACGCGATAGGGTGGGAAGTGCTGATGGGCATTAGCTGGGGAGCGATATTTGGGAAGCAGGATATGGAGAGAGATGAAGGTCTCTCGGATAAGGAGGAGTGGTGGCTCGACCTTACTTCCTCCAAATCTCCGGAGGTGGCGAGGACATTGAAGGACCCTCGTAGTAAAAGCAAAAAGCGTGTCATCAGCGACGAAGACGAGGATGACTACGAGATTGGCGTCTACTCTCTGCCGCCACCTACCAAATCGTCGAGACCAACTCAAACCCAGATGTCAACTCAAACGCAGAGTTCGAGAGGGTCAACTCACACGTCCGTCTCCCCTCTCGTCATCTCCTTCGCCTCGGTCATTTCCATTCTCATGACCCATCTGAATGCACCGATCGTCGAGAACTGCGACGCTCTGGCATCCCGATTCATCTGCTTCTTTTCCTCCTTCCCTAAGGAGACATCAGCGCATTTGCACATCTTGATAGCCTTTAACGACTTCCTGTCAGAGGCGACTATGAATAACAGGAAGATATCTTCGATTGTTGCTCGGAAGTTGTACCCGTTATTACTTCAGCTTTGGCATACGAAGACCTTGGCTCTAAAGGAACAGCTCATTATATCATTGAAGAAACTGTGGCCTTTCCTCACCTTGCTTCCGAAATTCGTCAACGTGGCTCAGGGGATGGACCGCATCGTCGACCCTGCACTGTCAAAGCCTTTTGGTGACTTTGAGGATGACTCTGAGAACGACGAAAGTCGGTGCCGAGAGCTATTAGACACCATCCTCGCAGACCCTCAAGCTAAGCACTGCAAGATTGGAGAGCTCAGCTTCGATTGTTTGAGACTAGGACCAAATCATGAACGTTTGGAGGTGTATTTCGGGAAAGGGAAGGGTAAAGAAAAGTGGGGTGAGTTTGAGAGGAAGCCTTTTGAGACAGAAACAGTCAGGTTCGGGAATGGTTTCTCCAAAGATCATGCGCTCACTTGGACTTTAATGGAGCTTGGCGCGGATTGTTTGATGAAGTTGATCCAGCTGGAAGGTTTCATTGGACGAGGTGATGAATCAGGGAGTTCATTGAAACGACCAAGGGTATGTATGCACTATCTTCTCTTTTAACTGGGTACGTGTAACTATTCTGACCCGATCGCTGCGTGTGAAAGGTCCAAAACCCTGTTGAAATCATTCTCGAAGATATTTCGGACACATCAGCACCTCGCGCGAATCGTCTACAGCTTTTGCTCTTCCTGATCGAACGACATTGGCACTCGGACAGCTTTCCGGCTTCTCTGAAGCATAGCATCACGCGTACTCTCTTCGGCCTCTATGCTACTGCAGATGCGAGCACTTTACGGTGGACCTTACTCTGTATGGCGTCCGTGGGTAATTTTGGGCTACTAGATTCCCAAGAAAATCGGCATGACCGTACATCAGCTTCTCCTGCAAGAAAGAATCCCAATCATGACTTCCAGACGCTTCATTCTCCCACGGAAAATTGGCTCTATCTTTGGAAATTTTGCTTGAAGAAGCTGTCTGACCCTTTTCTCTCGCGTTATGCTGCTCATGCTCTCAATATATTCATGTTGAACGGGTCCTTGATTGAGGACGCTGAACTTCAAGACTCAATTGACCAGCTTATTGGAGAGCTCCAACTTCAAGGGCCAACGTTCCCCTCAGATTCTGTTTGCCTCTTTCTGACTTTTTGCATCGAATATGCCACCAAGAACATCAGACTCTATAAGGTCCAGTGTCATCAGAAAATTTTCGGTTGGCTCTTGAACTCGTGGCAGCACCCTCTGGATTGGATTCAGAAATCGGCTTGGAGAGTTTCTGGCAGCTCGGACATATATTTCGAGCCTACGAATCTTCTCAGATTGCTTGCTGCCCTTTCAGAGCTCAATACGATTGCCATTCCGCGCGAAGCCTGCTTAAAGCCTGACTGCCCCGTCGTCGCGCATGCTGAGGAAGAAGCTGCAACAGCCATACCACGCGGATATTTGGTAGAAGCTTGCCTCCCTGAGTATCGTTTGAGGTCAGCAAGTGAATGCAGTGATGGTACGTTAGTGACAGATCTGAAGCGGCATCTTTTCACGTAAGTCGCAGGATCCACTTCGAACGAAGACACTTTCAGGCACACCAATGCTGAGCCTCCCAATGACATCCAACGTTCTCTCTCCGAATACTTGCGAAAAATGCTTGCGAAGTGCTGCAATTTTGATGAAGATGAGATTGTCGATAATACATGCATGGTCAATTGGACTGTGGACAAACTCCGCCGCGTGGTGGACCTGCTCGTCCTCGCTCTTCTCTTTCAAGCCGAGCTCGCTTCGAACAACATACAAGCCGTCCCAGCCCTTGTTGTTGGATGCCAAAACCCTGCGAGCTGCCTCGCAGAAGCGCTCAGACGACCAACCTCCAACTTTCAGGAAGTTGCTCAGTTGGTTGGAAGATTCCTTCCCCTCTTTATCACCGCACCACCTCCCATTAACTTGTTTGAAGGACTCCTTGAGCCTTCTCTATCTTCTGGCATAAAACGAGAACTGGTTCCGGTGCCAGCTGTAGAGGCAGACAATGATCGGCTGCAGTCTCATTTGTGGCGGATACCAGGCGTCATCGATGCTTTTCAGCCCCTGTTCTCAGCTTTTCAGTCCATTCTCACTGCAGATCCTGTGCATGTGCGTTCACAATCGACAACACTGTTCCTGGAAGACGATCATATCAACTCATCATCCTCCAATTTCGAACATATACTACGCCTGGCGAGCATACGAGAGATCCCAAGGCAACTTCCAATGGCACGACTATTCTGTTACGCCGCAATCATCAACAGCTTCAACATTCGTCAAAACCATCAGATCTGGCTTGTAAAAGTCGTCGAGAGCTGCAAACCGAACCAGATTTTATCCTTCTGGCAACCACTGTGCGACAGCTTTTACTCTGGCCGCCTAAAGCTGAAACTCCACGAAGCAGAAGAAATTCTTGCTCATTTCGGGAAGGAACTTTTTGAACCACAAGGTTTTAATAAGAGTGAGGAAGTAAAGCTTCTGGCTCTCGAATTTGTCATTGCTATGATGAGATCTTTTTGGAAGGAGCTCACAGATACCAAACATTCGAGCCTTCGGGAAGAGGTTTTTAAATTCCTCGGACATCGTGTTAAACAGCTTCCGAAATCGACATGGCGCACTCGCCTCAGATCTGCGGTTCTTCTACAGCAGTACCTCGAACTTGATCCTCACGAAGTTTTATGGGAGAAATATTTGGCGCAACTGCAGAAGAGCAGCGACGTTCTTTTAGAGCTGTTGCACGACGTCGATTTTCGAGTTCGTTTTAAGACAACATCGGCTGTAGGACACGTTTTTTCACAGTTTGAACTTAACCGTACCGAGGAGTCTTGCGACGAGTTTCGGATGGGAGTCGTAACAAACCTGAGTGAAGGGGAGAATGAAGCTCCAGAGGCGCAGCTGGTGAGGCTTCTTACCATTTCAAACCTGATGGTTGCCGGCACGCGAGGCCGCTCTTCATGTTATAATCTCATTCTACGAGTTCCTTCAGAATTTTCAGTTTATATCCCTTTCGCAGAATGCCTCCTCAGGGGTATCGTTCAGCGTCTGGGTTTGAACAACCTGGCACACTTGCATTCTCTCTTTGTACGCGACCTGGGACGAGATTTCTATTTCGATTTCCGACCTCCGATCTCATTGCTCGGGTATTCCACAGAAAAGGAACACCTCCTTACTGTTTTACCATATTTTGGAGCCAAATGTTATCGCGCTCGAAAGTTGGACCGACTTGATGAGATGGCTAGAACTCTTGGTATCTCCTCAACTGCAGCTCTGCAAAGGTGTACTCCGCAGATTATTGCGACGCTTATCCTTCAAGCCTTCAAAGATCATCCCACCAAAGCACCGGAAAGTGAACCTCTCCGGGCGTCAATACAAAAAATCCTGCCCCACGAGGCTCACGGTCAGCCTCCGTTGCCATCACAGGAGATTATTGAGAACATCGTGCTCGCTTTCCACGAACAGGATTGCTCAAGGCTTGGTCCTTTGGGGGTGGAGAACCATTATTTCGACAAGGACTCAAAAGATGTTATGATGCGACTCATACGACAAGTCCAGAGTCAGTTCGTGGCCTTGTCCGGCATCAAACTATATGAGCCAGAGACTGTTTACAAAGCATTACGCTGGTTTTTAGAGGAGGTGAAGGGCAACAGTGGCCGTGTTAGTAGTAAGAAGAAGAACAAAGTTTCAGGGATCATGTACGACCTTTTCCACGAGCTCATCACTTCCATCGCAGTGCTCCCGTTCCCTCACGAGCAGCTTCAACGGATTAGCCAAATTTTGCTGCTTTTTGCCACAGGCTTTCCGATGACAGGAGACGCTGCCATATTGGTACAAATACTTCGCGGCTTTGTATGTTTACTAGCTCAGATCGACCTTTTCGCATTTGCCAGCGCTGTATTCCAGTCATTCCTGGATTTTCTCGCTATGAAGAAGATAAAGCAGGAAATCGACACTATTCAAGCCTTTCCTCTCTCAGATTGCCTCGTGGCCGCCGCTATGGTGGCCACTCAAATGCAGCAAAGCGGTAATCCTGATCTATTTGAAAGGTCCATTGAGTTTGAGGACGCTTTACGTGGGCTATTGGCGAAACTTGCCACGTCTGCTGATATCCGCTACTTCCGAGTACACGCAAGAGTCACGATGGCTTTATTACCGCACTTGAAAATCGCGGAATTTGACATTAAGGCAGAGATCCTTCACCTCGTCCTCCGATCGAAAAAGAAAGCCCACCAACTTTCCAGTCTCGTCAAGTTCATTTCTGACTTCAGAGATTCGGGACGACCTTCAACAGAGGAAATCGCTACATTGGTATGGAGGCTGCTCGTGAACCTAACAGCGGAAGACATTGACAAGAAAGGATCGGAAGATTTGGCAAATCTTATCTTCTCGCTCAATGGTGCCGTTCGGTGGCCACACCTGGGAGACAACTTTCTTCGCGACATCGATGCCAGCGCAGATTCATGCAGGACCGCGAGGCAAATATCTGTCAATGATCAAAGTCTCCATTTTAAGGTCATCGAACGACTGGCGCTTACACTCAATTCTTTCGATCTTTCAGTTATTAGGACTACCGTTCCTATACTTCGCAATCTCCTTCACATTTCACGTGACATTAAATCTGTAGATCAGCTGCCAGAGTGCAAGTTTCTGTTGCGCGACGAAGATCGGCTTTTATCCACCACTCGTGCGCCAATGGAAAAGAATCTAACGGTTTTGGAGAAGGAAGAATGGCTGGATCTAGCGCGGGATCACACCTCATGGGTGACACGGATTTCTTGCCTCTTGGCTGACGTGTGTGACGCACAGAAAGGATGTTTATTCTACTCACAGCTAGTGCCAATCCTCGAACAAGATGTTGCTTTTGCGGTGGACACCCTTCCTTACCTTGTTGCTCAGATCCTGTTACCTTCAAACGACTCTGGTCAACAAAGGAAAAACGCAATGTCTGTTTACTTTCGCAACATTATCGACAGTCGTCAGTCCTCCCCACTTTCGATTCGAACTGTCATAGATCTTGTAATCTACCTTCGCAATTTCCTGCTTCCGAACGAAGACGCCACGGCTATCAACTTTTGGCTAAATATCGATTACATGATCCTGGCGCGAGGGGCATTTCGTTGTCAGGATTACCCTGCCGCCTTAATGTTTCTTGAGTTAGGAGCTGAGCTAGACAACCTGTTTTCTGACAATCCACGACGATATGAAGCTGAAGAGGTATTTTTCGAGGTTTACGCTCATTTAGATGAACCCGACGGTCTCTATGGCATTCAGTCCTCCGACATTCTCCAATCTCTGAAACGAAGCTACCTCCACGAGGGACTTAATTTGCAGGCATTTGAGTTATTTGGCGCCGACCTTGAGGTAGCCTCAAAACATCAATCGTCGCGGGGCAAGGCGTCCGACGGTGTCATCCATTCTCTTTCTGCTGGGGGTTTCAGCCGATTGGCAAGGATGTTTCTCGACGCCACTGGGACCATAGAATCAGACCGGAAGAGTAGCATCAGCCCCGGAAAAACATACGAGTTAGCATGGCGGACGCAACGTTGGGATCTGCCAGTTACGACCGGTATGGAGCGGCTTCCACAGGTTGCGCTGTACACCACGATAAGGGCGCTGTACAGAGAGCGGGATCCCAAAATAGCGAGGGATCATGCCACAAATGGTGTGATGCAAGCTGTAATCGCGCTTTCCTCCCTCTCGACAACGAACCCGAATCCTGATTCAGAAGCTCTGGTTTCCCTCCTTTGTCTTCGGAATATTTTGGTCTGGACTGCTACCATTGATACCCAACCGCTTGAGGAGATGTTCCCTCCCCTCAGCGAAACATTCAGGTGAGCATGCACAAACGGTGACATTGTTTGATAATGATACCAGATTTCCCATTGCCGAACAGCTACTTGCGAATCAAATCTGCTTCCTTGATTCCCGGCGACAACAGGAAATGAAAAACTCCATAGGAGATGAAGGTGACATGACGGATCTCTATGTAGACCTCCAAAGGTGTTCTCTGATAGAGCGAAGTCAATTGGCAAGAAGAGCAGCCGATGACCAGTCAGCTTGGAATTCTATCCTTCAAGCGATGCAGTTGAATAAAAGCGGCTCTCTAAATGCGGACCTACTAAATGATGTCGTGAAGGAATTTGCAGAAGTGTTATGGCTGAGAGGTGAAACCGTGCTGGCGCTTGAAACATTAAAGCAAGCGAAGTCTTCCGCTTCCACTTTGGCAAGGCGGGTAAGTAATCTACGTTGCAACAGTTTTCCTGCTGACTCGACTTTAGGGTCACTGGAGTGCTGAGGCTAAGATGCTGAGTCGTGCAGACGTTCGTGATCAATTCTTCGAACCAGCAATCAAGTTGGTCGCAAATGAAGAGGGAACGGTTCGTGGACATGTGTACTATCAGTATGCTTGCTTTGCCGACCATCAATTCCAAGCGATATCGAAATCGGACGAATTCATGAGGCTTTCTGAATACGATCGGATTCGCAATCGGGCAAGCCAAAATGGCTCGCAAACACCTTCTTCCTCAGCCCAGACACGCACGCACCAGAGGGCGCCCAAGGACGAGTCTCTCCAGGCTATCGCTGCTAAAGCGAAAAGGGTGCAGAATACGGACCAACAACAACTATTTCAGCTCCAGAAGGAGCTCATACACTTTCGACTCACGGCAATTAAGATGTTTGCTCAAACTCTCAGTTCTTGCGACGGATTTGACGATTGCGTTTACCGCTTTTGTTCTTTGTGGATGGAGTTTGGGCAGGACGAGGATTTTAATGTGTCCATTAGGGAACACTTTCAGCAAGGTGGACCACCAAGCCAAAAATTCGCCGTCTTGTCTCCCCAACTTACGGGGCGCCTGACCAAAGGCAACGGTCATGGAGCTACCTTTCAAAAGAATCTGGTCTCTCTTCTCCAAAGACTGGCATTGGAACATCCTTTCCACGTCCTCTATGATCTACACGCCTTAGCTCGGAGAGAGGCGGAGGAGGGGGATGCTGAATCGCGGGCGAAAGCCGCAAAAGGGGTCATAGAATACGTCCAAAGAGATAAAAGCCGAGTGGAACAGGTCGGGAGCCTGAAGAAGCTTCTGGACTTCTACGAGGACGTTTGTCCCCCACCGCCGAAGAACGTGGAATGGAAGAAAGCCAAAGCGAAAGTTGAGACGCAAATTTCCCCAGAGACGCTTAGACTGGTGGCCAATAGTAGAGTTCCGATACCTACCATTCCACTGCCCTTCGATTCTAGACTTGAATATGGACCCTCTCACGCTCCTCTGATCCGTTCCTACGATCCCAGTTTCAAAATCGCAACGGGTAATTCTCGCCCTAAAATCATCACCTCTTATGGCACGGATGGGACAAAGCGTAAAGAATTGGTACGTTTTCCCCTTGTACTCGTTCTTGTGCTACCTTTGACCTCGTTGTGTCAGGCCAAAGCAGGAAAGAACGAAGATCTCCGTCAAGATGCAGTAATGGAGCAAGTTTTTGATCTCGTCAACGTCATTCTTTCGAAAGATGATCGCACACGTCGAAGAGCCCTCAGATTCCGGACGTATAAAGTTATACCGCTTTCTTCGACTCAAGGAGTGATCCAATTTCTTGAAAACATGAGGGCCTTTGGGGACTGGCTGAACGATGCCCACAAGCGGTAAGTTGCACCGCACAGATTAGTTATTGTTTGACCTAAAGCTTGTTCAGGTACCACGGCGGCGGTCGTGATATCTTTAATTCTGCAAGAGCTTCTTTGAAGGATGCTAAAGGAGAAGCTCGAATGAAGGCTTTTCAAAAGCTCCTTGAGGCCATTCAGCCAGTTTTTCGACACTTCTTCTTCGAGACGCAGCGTCTTCCTTCTGCATGGTTCGAGATGCGACTCAATTATGCTCGAAGTGTAGCCGTCACCTCTATGGTTGGCTTCCTTGTTGGTTTAGGGGATCGACACACGTCCAATATTTTGATAGATAACGTGAGGGGAGAATTTGTGCAGATTGATCTCGGAATAGCCTTTGAAGCAGTATGTGTCTCTTCATATGTGAACCTCTGAGCTGACAAGTGTGCAGGGCAAATTTCTTCCCGAGCCTGAAAAAGTTCCTTTCCGTCTCACTCGCGAAGTCGTCGACGGACTAGGAATGACTGGTGTCGAAGGCGTTTTCAGAAGATGTTCTCAAGAGACCCTCCGGGTCTTGCGCGAGAAATCTGCTGTGCTGATGACCATCTTGGAGGTGTTCAACTATGATCCATTACAACGGTGGTATGTTTGTATTTTTTACATCTCTCTTCGCTTTTAGTTGATGGCATGCTACATCGCAGGACAGCCAATCGAGCGAAGCTAAAAGCAGCTCAGGGGATCGCAGATGGCGAGGAAGGAGATTGGCTGCGAGTGCACGAAGATGGAGCGCGTGCTATCGCCCTGGTTAGAGAGAAGTTATCGACCAATCTCAGTGTGGAGTATACGGTCAATCAAGTTATCCAGGAAGCGATAAATGTGCAAAATTTATGCGATATGTTTCACGGCTGGCAAGCTTATTTGGTAGGTCCTCGCCTTCCCTGTCAAAAGTGAATCTCAAGTTGGTTACAGTAATTATTTTTGGTTTCATCAGCACACTTTAGTTTCTCAACCAACATTACTCTCAACCATCATTTCAGTGCCATAAGCAATAAACAGTACCTCAGTTTCCAGAAAGTATGCAAATGTATATACTTCAGGGCGTCACAATCTCATGATATTATACTAGCAGCAGATCGTGTTTGTGTCGATGAGAATATCAACCCTCCAGTAAGATCGATTGGAGCATTGTAGAACATTTGCAGGTGACATGCACGTGCAAAGCGGGACCAAAAAAGGATATCAATATTTGCCAGAGCATACTGTTAGCATAGCGATTATTTCTGTACATTCTGGTCTTGTCATATGGTCCATCAAGGTGCATGAGTGTTTCTATTGCTTAGGCATGTCCGCACTAAAGACTCGGACAGCTTCGAAGCACAACACTGCGCCATAAATTCTGCACGTTAAACATCATCAAGATGGTCTCCCATCGCATTGCGTCTACCAAATCAGGAGACGTTACAGTCCAGGTCCTAGGACGAGATATAGTTGTATTCTCGCGCCAGTGCGTCGCCCTTCCAATTAGACTACAGAGATCTCATGGTGCTGGAAAAGTTTTGAAAGTATCCTTGCCTCTACGAAAGGGATGGAAGAGTCGCACCTTCACACAGGACTGATCCGACAAATCTATATTCACGAATCTACCGACGGAGGAGAGATATATTTGATCTCCACTGGGGACGATAAGTTACTCAAGGTGTGGGAACTACCCAAGCTGAAGTTGAAAAGTTCTCGGTTCGCCCGTCCCTCTCCTCCCGCAAAAAAATGCCATTAATTCGGCAATCCATAATATAGTCCTCTTCTCAAGCGCGCAAATGCTATAGCTGTAACAGCTGAAGGAGAAAACATCCTCATAGGTGATAAATTCGGAGACGTGTATCAGTGTGCCTTCTTCTTTTAATCATTTCATCAACAACGGGCTTCTCATCCTCACCTTTCCGTAATGTAGAATGTCGATGAATTCGGAAGAGATGGAGCTCAACACATCCGCTATGGAAGGGAAACGCAACCTTAAGGAACCGATCATGGGGCACGTTTCCATGTTGACTTGTATCAAGGTTGGGATTTTGGATGGGAAGCAGTTCATCGTTACTGCTGATCGCGATGAGCATGTCAGGGTTACTGAGTACCCCAGAGCCGAGAGGATCAGGGGATGGGGCTTTGGACACACAAAGTACGTCGAACCGTCGAAAAATGAATTTGATAATGATAAATGATACAGATTCGTCTCTTCTGTTCTACCTCTCCCTCCATCGACTAATCAAGGTCACGATTTTCCACCGCTGATAATATCTGGAGGCGGTGACTCCTTCCTCCTTGGGTTCTCTCCAACTTCTCTCGAACTCCAATCCAAAGTCGACATCTCCCTCTTGAAGGGACACATGAAAGTGAAGGACCTTCGATCGGGTCGAAGATGGAAGAAGAGGAGGCGGCCGAACCCTAAGCAACCAACGGAGGCAGAAGACGGAGGAGACGTGGAAATGAAAGTCGCTGGAGAGGAGAGGGACGATAGCATACCGGAGCTTGCAGTAGCCAAGATGGTTCTACTTGAACCGTCTGATGTGGAGGAGGGCGGCATCGTGCTCTTCAGTGCTGGGTACGTGGCTGCTCCAATTTAGTGCTTGGAAATGCGTGTAATTGACAGAGTGTTGTGCTAGGTCATCTCTCCTGCTCTTTGTCCCTCGTTCTCTCTTCCACACTACCACAACTGGTACAGCCACCGCCTCGTCAATGCACGTTCTCGACTTAGCTT
Source organism: Atractiella rhizophila (assembly GCA_021432655.1). Lineage (NCBI taxonomy): Eukaryota > Fungi > Basidiomycota > Atractiellomycetes > Atractiellales > Hoehnelomycetaceae > Atractiella > Atractiella rhizophila. The sequence continues at coordinate 126,761 of MU271202.1, read as the reverse complement.
ATCCAATTCTCGATATGGCCGTCATGAACGGGAACCAGATCCAGGTTCTCCGTGATGTCAGTTTCGCATCCGAAGGAGAAGAATTGAAAGACTGTCCCGTCGTGCTTGTAGAAGCGATCAACTCTCAAGTGTGCTTGATTTCTTCTCTAAGGACGATATTGTTAACATGCTGAGCAGCTACAGATCGCGTCTATCAACGCAGAACAGAGTTCACGGCATGCGGTTCACTTTCTTTCCCTCAGCGCAAGCGGTTCGTCTTCTTCCGGCTCATTCAGTGACCAGGCTAACAAAGGTGATAGAGTCGGCAAAAGATATTGTTCCGACGCAGGCTGATCTTTATTGGGAGCTGACTGTCTATTCAAAGCGAGCATTGGAGGAGGCGGCGAAGGAAGACATGCCTGCAGAGCAGGAAGGGACTGAAGAGGGACAAAGAGGTGGGGCACATGGTGGAGAAAGCTCGAAACGGAAGGGACACGGAAAGAGGAAACGGGCCAAAGAGCACCTGAAGCGGAAATTCGACGAGGTGACACAATAAATAAAGGATGAGAGAGTAGGAGTAGAATTGTGAATTGTGCGATGCAAATGCAATGTAGGAATAAATTAATTACACGGGTCGGGTCGAGGAGTCGATCTAATCGCAGCTTCCGTCCTTCCAACCGTCCCTCCAGCGTTCGCCCGCCTTTGAACAATCAAAGATAGGTTTCCCTAATCTGCCATTAACTTCGTTATGCATCTCGCACATCCACCTCTCCACTCCTTTCCTCCCCATCTCCACCGCCCCGTCCGGTGGATTGGCCTTCATTGCGGTACCCAAATGGTCCGCACAATGATGACAGGGGTAAAGGGTCGGAAGTGCTTTGAGGAGTGAAAGCAGGGAGGATTTTTGGGCGGTGCTCGGCGTTTCGGGGAAGTAGGAACAGGTGGAGTGGAGGAAGGTCCATGTGTGTCTTCCTAGTTGGTCTAGGTCTGGTGGACATGGCTTTTGCGTCGTTTGAGCTTTTAGGAACTTTCCTTGCGCGGTGAATTGTTTGAGCGAGGTGCAGGCCTGTCTTTGTTTGAGGATGGTCGTGGAGATGGGAAATACACACCTTGCATGGTTTACCATCGGGTCCTAAAACCATACCAGGAGGTAACGACGTAGAACTTTCTCCAGTCATTGGGTTATGTCGTCCTAAGGAATGTGTATGCGTGCAACCCTGAAAGCAGACCCAGGAGACATCAGAATGCTTCACAAAGAAACCGCGAAGGGCGAAGATAGTCTTATGGTGGCAAAAGGAGGAAAGCGCGTGTGAAATTTCTTTTGAGACCGTAGGTAGGAAGCAGTTTTCAAAAACGATGCTGAAGGATAGTCGCCGCTAAACACAGGCAGAGACTCTAACTTGATCTGACGAAAGTAGGATTTGAATGTTCTCATTTGGTCGACGTGCGGTGGATAACAAGGGTTGTTCACGTTGAAGAAACATCATAAGGAAGACGATGGACACAAACACTGTGCATCAACAAAGTGACTACTTTCTGGGCACGTATGCTTCAGCATTCTTGGTCCCCTCTGTGAACAATGTGAATGTTCTTTAGCTTCAGGTTCAATCTACCCCATGAGCAAAAGTTGTCTCTCAGCTACTTCCCTCGAAATTCGGTAAACGAGTGGAAACCATGGCAGAAACAACGAAAGAAAAGGCAACGCTCAAGAAGACTACCACGAATGACCGAAGATTTGTCACCAGCAGCAAACCCCTTGCGGTAGAATTCTCTCAATATAGCATAACGAAATCGTGTAAAGGCAACGACTAACATGACTATCGTTGACATTTTGCTGAGCTGACTGAGCATTTCGAAGAAGACAACCAGCACTTCTCCTCGCCGAGTCCAAAGCAAGAGCTCACCTAACTATCCCTTGCCAGTCAGCAACTCGATGTCCACTTCTAGCAGTCGGGCAATCCGCACTTCAATCTCCCTCGTCGTTCGCGGACAACACCGGAATCCGCCGCTCCACTTTCATTGCCGACGCGCTCAGTGGCGAACTTTCGTCAACCTAAACTTTTAGTCGCTTCCTTACTCGCTTTCGCCAACGATGTCTCTCGCGGACGAGCTCCTCGCAGACCTCTCGGGGTCAGACGGCGGTCTTTCTGGGAATGAGGAGGAGATGAAAGTGGACCCCTCCCTGGTCAAAGACGAGGAGGTGGACGTTGGGATGCTCGTGCCTGAGGGAGGGGTGAAGCCTGCTGATGAGTTGGATGAGGAGGAGGTGGGGAAGATGGATTTGAAGAGTATGAGGGGTGTGGAGGGTGTGGCTAAGTTGATGGGACGGAAGAGCACGACGGAGGTGTTGCTGGTGTGTTGTTTGCTTTTTCTTCGTCTTCATCGTGATAGGAGAGGGTTGATTGTCGTATGGTATAGAGGATCGAAGAATTCAAAGCCAAGGACCCGTCCGATTCGGATTTGGGAAGCGAGGATTCAGTGGAATACAAACTGATAGTACAAGCGAACAACCTAGCGGTAGAAATAGACAACGAGATAATCCTCGTGCACAAGGTCCGTCCTCACCGTCTCTCCCTCCCAACACCCATCCTCACCTAACACAATGGGATGGACGATCAGTTCACACGGGATCACTACTCCCCCCGTTTCTCCGGCCTCGCATCCCTCGTCACCCACCCGCTCGAATACTCACGCACCATCCTCCTCCTCGGAAACACGCCAGACATAACCGCGAACGCGACGAGGGAGCAGCTTGCACCCATCATCGCTTCTCAGCCGGCGGTGGCCATGGTCGTCCCCATGCAAGTGAGCACGACGGTGTGTCCGCAGTTGGGCGAACCGGCGTGGCAGACGGTCGTGAAGGCGTGTGAGATGATGGAGAGTCTCTACGGGGCAAAGACCACTGTTCGTCCTCTCATTCCGTCCCGTGCTTTTCATCGTTGTCCTTTGAAGAAGCTCATGTGTTTCCATCGTGCCGTAGATACTCGAATATGTAGAGTCCAGACTCCAATACCTCGCCCCCAACCTCTCAGCCATCCTCGGCCCTCGAATCGCCACCAAACTCCTCGGAGTAGCAGGCGGTCTACACGGCCTGCAAAAGATGCCAGCGTGCAACGTCCACCTCTTAGGAGCGCAGAGGAAACTCGCCGCTGGCTTCTCGGCCATTCATCTCAAGCGACACACAGGCTTCATCTATCAGTCTCCCGTCGTTCAAGGAGCGCCGGAAGAGTTGAGGCAGAAGGTGCAGAGGACGGTGGGGGCGAAATGTGTGTTGGCGGTGCGGATGGATGCGCAGGGGATGTATAAGGATGGTATATGTTTTATTCTTCTCTATCTATCGACTGACTGTGAAGTGATGTGGACCTCATGGACTGAAAGTGCTGAAGTCTTACTTGTTTTTGTGTTGAATAGGAAGCTACGGGTATAAGCTCCTGGAGGATATCGAGAGCAAGATCGAAAAGTTGGCCGCTCCACCACCAACCAAGATCATCAAAGCCTTACCCGTCCCAGCCGAAGGCAAGAAGGCGCGCAGAGGCGGGAAGCGGTCAGTCCCCAACACCGTCCCATCCCATCCCATCCCACCATCCGTCCCAACCGCCATCGTCTTTTACTGACTGACACGGCTGTGGGAACAGAGCGCGGAAGGCAAAGGAAGCATTCGCACAGACCGAACTCAGGAAGCTCCAGAACAGGATGCGATTTGGAGAGGAGGAGGAAGAGGTGGGAGCGTACGACGAGACGAAGGGGATGGGAATGGTCGGTGCTTCCAGCGGTCGCGTTCGTGCCGGGATGGGCGAATCGAGGTCCAAAGGTTCGTTTCCTCATATCTTATCCTTACTAGTTTCCCTATGGTTTTGCGTTGCCTGTATGTTGCTGATGACTGGTTGTTGGTGGGTGCAGCGAAGATGAGCAAGATGAATAAGAACCGTCTAGCGGCTTTGAGGGGTAAAGGACCCAGTGGGACGGCCACGAGTGGTCTGGCAAGTTCGCTGGTCTTTACGCCAGTACAGGGACTTGAACGTGCGTCTTTCTATTTTCTCCTTGTGAGGAGTAGAAAGGATGGAAGCTGATGGATTGTGTCGGACAGTGGTCGACCCTTCAGCGCAACAGAAGAAGATCGATGAGGCTAATTCCAAATGGTTTGCCGATGGAGCGTTTAGCATCGTTCGTTAGCGGTCTGCGTCTAATCGGAAATCGGAGTTGGGTTTCTTGTACATTGATTGATAGGCTTCTTAGAGGTAATGATAATAATGCGTGCATCGCCGTCGGTAATGATCAACGATTCTAAGTCGCCTGGTTAGCAAAGCAGGATTTCTGCCTTTTGCTTCTTAGACCAGACTACTGTGGTTGACTGGTTGATGTTTTCGCCCGTCTGAAGGTTGCGTCAGCTTGGGAATTGGGAAGGATGGCCACGATTCCCGACGCATGCTTTACTACGTGTTTGCCTCACAATCCAACAATTCATGTCCAAGCAGAGACACGAAATCATAGGTCCGACGTCTGCTCATTTGGTGCTGGAAAGGACGCAGTTCCATTGGAACATAGGATTCCCATTCTTTGCAACAGATGTGAACAAATGAGCGGCAAGATAAATAGAGGATGGTGAGAACTAAGCGAGCGCAAGATTGAGGCTTATGAGAAGATACGTCTCTTCCTGTCACAAGAAAGAAGGGTAGGGCAACACAACAAGACTCAAATCATTCTAAGCGCCTGCCTTCTCGCCTGTTTAGCCGCCATGGATAAAGCCGTAAGATTTACAGCTGGCGTGGGATGGGCCGTTATTGTGAAGGCGGTATGCGGCTGAGAGACGAGGGCTTGAGGAAGAGGAGGAGGAAGGAGAGGCTGTTTTGGCGATCGGAGCCTGAGGTTGTTCTTTCGCGCCTGTTTCGCAGCCATGGACAATCGTGGGGTTAAACCGATCGAACGGTTGGAAGTCTGGACATTTTGAGACTGGGAGATGAAGGGCTTTTGGGCTGAAGCAGAGGAGGGGAAACGAGCATCGAATGAGAGTTGGGATTCGAACGAGGCTGTCCTGAATGGGAGTTTCCCTATTTGTAATTGCGATAAATCACTATATTTTGGATAGAAAAGGAGGACGGACAGTTCAAGACCTGGTTTTCGCCGCCGGTGACGTGTTGGAAGATAGAGGAGATCGTTTGTAAGAGGTTTGACGACCTTGAAGGGGTTTTGGAGGCCTCCTGCAGCGAACATGTCAGACTGCTTAATCTTTTTGAATTCGGAGACCTACCTTGCTTATTTTAATAGTAACTTGAACAGAAACCATGTCCTGATCACCAAACGCGCTGGTCAGTGGTCGCCCTAAATATCTACTGAGTACTTCGAAGTCACTCGATCTCGAGAATGTGCGTGAACAGCAAATTATCTGTAAATACCAAAAGATCCTAGCCAATGCTTCGTAATCACTTATCGACTTCTTATGCGCACGTTACTGTCTCAACGAGACAAATCCATACGACGAGCCAAATTTGGAAACAAATGTTTGATGGGGAGGAAGTCTAAGGACGAAGGAAAGAGGACTTACTGCTCAGGACTCTATTAAGTTGAAGACACCTTCTGTGACACCTTCAGAACACTTGAACCTGCTTGAACCTCGAACTTCCCAGAATCAAAGAATCAATACACTTCGGTTAGTGGACCTCAGGGCAACAACTTAGCAGTGGGCCATTATAGAATATAAAATTTTTGTGACTAAAGACGTCATCAACAAGGTCTTTTGGTCTAGTGGTATGATTCTCCCTTAGGGTTTAACTGTCTGGGAGAGGCCCCGTGTTCGATCCACGGAAAGACCCTCCATTTTTGTCGTCCTGACTGGAACATTTTTGCTGCTGCCATAAGCCACAGGTGCTCCATTTCGCATTTCATTTCAGTCCACAAATTAATCTGCTCGTTTTTACCAAGCAAAAAGCAGACAGTACCAATGGTGTGTTCCTCCATAACCTGGCGCCATATATATAACCTTCTTCACACATTGTTTTCCGCAGCAAAATTTATTGTTTGGGCAACTGAATTATCCAGTGCTTCTCTCACACCTATAATACTGCTCATAATTTCTATTGTCACCATGAAGTCAGATCTCCCAGAAGAGCTACAAATGCCTCCAGAACTACCACCACGGCCTCGCAATTCTTCCCCAGTAGCATCGCTCTCTCGAGCCACTGGGACCAAGTCCAGAACCACACTCACGACGCCTCTAGACGCCTCAGTACACCCACTCCTGTCTTCCTCACCTACCTCTTCCACCTTCCCACCCGCATCCACCTCGCCTCAATATCATGGACTTACCTACCAGACACGGAAGAAAGCTCCTCCTCAGACCACCAGTGTGAGCGGCTTGAGCAGTAATGTTGGTCATGGACAGGTGGAGGAGGGAAAGAATGTTCAGGATCGATTGAGAGATCAGAATCTTAAGGCTCAATTACAGGATTTGGGATTGTCGGCGGGAACGACGGGTTGGGAGATGGTGTTTTGGTTGGCTAATGGAGGTGGAACTCAGAAGGAGGAGCGGGAAGCGCTGGATAGGGTGTGGGACGCGTTGAAAGGAGGAAAGGTAAGCAATCTCAGCTTATTGAGGGAACTGTTGGTATACCTTTGAGAGCCAAAATCCATTCTCTACCTCCTGCAAGAAAGGCATATTCTTAATTCCGGTACCTATACACTCCACATCACTTCAAAGCCACGCAGACCCAATAACAGTGGTCCATTGAATGTCAACACCATTCTGTAACATATCATTGCTTTAGAATGGCACTAGCCCTTCTGGATCTATTTTACCCACGTTTATTCCTCCCTGTCTCACGTCTATCTAGGTCACACTTCTGCTCCCAACAGAGCCTTTACCGTCATCAGAGCACGTATCAGTCAGTTTCCTGTTAGACCATTGCCTCTTGTCAAAAGAAGAACTCGCGGTCGACGTATCATCCAAAGGAAAGGCAAAGGAGGAAAACGTGGTTACCCTGAGCGGTTTAAAAGGCGGCATTACCGAGTCAGTTGCTTTGTTATTTCAATGTAGCCGCCTAACATATCTTAGGAAGTCGCTGGTACTGTCAAGTTGCGGAATCGGTGCCCAGACCGTCACTGGAGATGCTGCAGCGTCAACTTCAAAAGTTCAAGACTTCTCCAATTCAGAGTACCAAAGGTTTGCTTAAACCTAGCCAGCTGTGAGGTGTAGACTGATGATTGGACAGAGTGCTGCTCGGTTCTTCAGTCCCACCCCTTTCTGCGCAGTATCCATCATTCGGTATAACTTCGCCAAAAACACATATTTCAATCCCGCGAACGCGACAATCGACGCCACAGCTAGTCAAAAAACCACCTGCTCCTTCAGGCTTTAGTCGATTTTTTGGACGGACTGCCTCGAGTGTGACAATTCCGGCTTCCTCTGACGTTAACGCCGCGACAGAGCTCAAAGAGAAGGATGAGAAGGAATCATCAAACAATGATTTAAAAGGAGGGGTCGTTGTTGTGCCCGTTGTGGTGATCGACGCCAGTGTGAAGCGAAAGAAGGTCGTCAAGAGCATTGGGAAGGGATTGGATGCTAAGCTGAGAGCTGAGTTGAAGGACATCCTTGGTGGTTTGGGCGGGAAGGGGGAAAAGGCGGCGATTGACCGTGTTTGCCAGTTTGTCACTTTCTTCTTCCGTCTTGACTCTGCTGATCACAGTGACCAGTTTCGCCATGAGACTGCATCCAACTCCAGCTTTGACGAAAGAGCTTTCAGTGGATGAGACGACCGAGCATTTGAAGGAAGTTTCCAAACGCGAGAGTATGGGCAGCATTAGTGATTCCGTCACTCTCCCACCTGCACACACCCCAGGACCGCACCTTTGCAACGCTCACATTGAAGATATTAGTACTGGGATGCAGGATATGTTCAACTCAGTGCGACAAGATCTCGAAGCTATTGTCATACGCAAAGGCATCATCAGAGGAGAAGAAGGAAGGTTAGAAGCGAAGAAAGAATTGGCTACTGTTGGTGGCGGTCAAGCAAAAACGGACGAAGTCGTCGACCAAGCTCTTGAGAAAATTGAAGACGTCTTGTGTTTCGAACTATATGATAGAATCTTTTCGCCTCCACCGCCCATATCTTCTGACCGAGGAGTCGATGAAAATCTCTCGTCCAAGATCGCTGCCCTTTCAATTCTAGATCTGGGATTGGACCATCTAGGAATTGACCTTGAGAATGGTCGATGGGCAGAGGACGAGTTTGAAGCTGCGAGGGTGAAGAATGGGCTAGAGGAAGTCGCTAGAGGTTGCGGTTTCGGTCCGTCATTTTATCAGTGCTAATCGCTTGTTGACCCAACGTATTTAGAGCTTTCGAAATTGCAAGCATCGAATTGCAAGACTCCATCAGCAAAGTTGGAGGTACTTGTGAATGCTCATCGAGTGATTGTCGGTCAGTCGAGGCACTAAAGCCACACCCACCTAATCAAGTGATTAGATGGCTTGAGTGCATTGCCGCCTATCCAGCTAAAAGATGAGAAGGCTGAAACAAAGTCGATCAGTTCTACGAGACCGGCGAATGAAGAAGTGGAAATGGACGATGCGAAATCCATCGGTGGTACAGAGACAAAAGATGCCATTTCTGACGCTTTACCTCACATAAAGCTACCAGAGCAAACCGTTCCGCCTACTTTCTCGAACGAAGAGCCAAGCCCTACTGGATCACCTCGGAATCATTCAACAGATTCTCTGACTCGCAAGCCGGAAAAGTCAAATACCTCGTCAGCGGATCTTATCCTTCCCCTCCTTATTTTTGCCGTCGTTCAAGGCAATCCACCGATGCTCGTGTCAAATCTTCTCTTTATCCAACGATTTCACGCTGATCACTTGATGCGAGGCGAATCTGCATATTGTAGCGTCAACTTGTCCGCTGTTGCCGATTTCTTGGAGAATGTGGACACGCAAGTGCTGGGATTAGCAACCAACAAAGTCATTAGGTGAGCCCAACAGGTCGAAGTGCCCCATTTTACAGTCCTATTGATTGGGCTTGACAGTCCCGGTTCGACTCTGAGCTATTCTTCTGCTATACGTGGTAAAGTCACCCACGAATTGGACAACATGGTGGGATCCGCCTCGAAGGTGCTGTCTGGTGTCGTGGATACATCGTACAAAATGTTGTTCTCCCCTGGAGCTATCGGTCCGCGGACCCTTGACGACGTTAAATCAGTCCTTCAAGGCGGAGGGAACATTGCAGCAAGCACCCTTCGAGTGCCACGATCCGTTCTCCGTCGAGCATCTACACCAGGCCAAGCACCGGAGAACAACTTGACCGCAGGACTAGATGTTGCTCACATTCGAAATAGGAGCAGAAGCGAGGCACCTTTTGGAAGAGTTATCCCGGAAGAGCCTATGAATACCGCGACGGCAGCGCTAGCCAGCCTTTTCGGACAAAGGAAACCCGATGATGAGGACAAACGAAGTATTCGTAGCGTTTCTTCAATTTTATCTAGTGGATCGAATGCACCGCCGGAAGTCAAGGTTGCAGGGGACCACACCACCCAAACTCAAACGGACAAACTGTCCATTCAAGATCGATTAGCTACGCTGGCTAGAGAACGTATTCATCATTCACCTTCTGCAAGTGTGAGCAAACCTAGCAGCCTGCATAACGTTTTCATGCCCGATAATCCGACAACTACGAGCCCCACTCAAGAGAAGAAGGATTATGGTCCACCTATTGAGCGATTCATGACCTGCGAGGCGGGAGATCTTCGCCTAGAGGAAATACCGACGCTTTTAAAAGGTGCTTTATTGTTCCTTGTTTTAAATGTGGACTAACTTGATGTTACGTAGATTATAAACGATTGGCTGAGATGCTCAACAGCACGAACACTTTCAAGCCCTAGATTTGTTCATACACCCGTGACAATCTGTTACACACAACCTTGGAGAGCACCATCGTTTCATTTGTACATTATAGGGCAAGTGTTTGTGCATTTCCCAACGACTTTAGAAGGTTCTGTCCTGTTACTGCAATATCAGTTAATTTCTCAATCTCAAACTGCACAATGAGATAGACATCAGCCAGAGGTCATGCTTTTACACGTGATGCGGCTGATGATTCATCGTCACATCAGCAGAGATTCCAACAACCACTTCAAGTAGCTATTCGATACAAATCGTCGTCCACCAGGTGCATCAGCATTGATAGTAGACGCAAACATTAAAGCTTCAGGATCTGCTATTAGATCGCATACCAAAATGTCCCTCGATGCTCGAGCAAGAGAATTTATTCCAGTTCCCAAACGTCGGACCTACAGCACGCCTTCAAATGGCAGCGTGAGGATGGAGGAGGGGGATACGAACAGCGAGATAGAGACTGTGTTGGAGCTGTTTGATCAGTTGGATATGGAGGAGAAAGGCAGTGAAACTAGCGAAGAGCAAAATGGCCCATTGATGGGAACGAGAGAAAGCGATGAAGGTTGGTACGCTTTTCATCTTTTATGGAGAGAGAGAATGCATTTGGAAAGACCATGCTCGTAATTTACTCTGCCCTTTGCCCACAGTTTTTCTGTTCTGAGTTCTAGCGAGGTGTTCTTCTACTTGTCGTGGCTGTGTTGCTAGGCCTTTGGTAACAAGGACATGGGGCCTTCAGTGCATGTGCACCAGTGGGAAGCAAGTGCAATGGCGGCCATCTGTTTCATTTGCGTGCTAACCACCAACAGAATGCGTGCTCCAAGGAGGTTGTACCTTGTTGCTTGGCGTAACTTGGTCTCCCTAGTCCCAAAGTGACTAGTGACTTTTGATCACACACCTCGAGACAAGATGCTAACTTAATGAGCTGGGCGTAGTCACCGATCCGTTGGTGTTCCTTCAAACATTATTCCCCGCCACACCAACATCCCAGCTTTCCGACCTTCTCGCTAAGCACAAAACGATCCCACAAATTGTTGAAATTCTTCTGCCACCACCAGCTGATGATGCTCGTTCATCGATGAACGCATCCATTCCGATACAGGAGACGGCGCAGCCACGGAAGAAGAAGCGACGCAAGAAGGTGATCAACCTGACGGACGTTCGGCAAGGCGGTTCCTTTGTCGAGAGACGCTCCGCTCCTAATCACCATGCCTCAACCTCTGCGTCTGCAAATGTGTCAGAAAACTCTGAGGAGGATGATGTGGGGACGTGGATTACGTTGGATTCGGTTTCTCTACAACTCGCCAATCTCATCCCCTCAGTCTCCGCTGCACGTCTTCCATCGCTGTATCACACTTATCCCTCCCTACCCCTCGCGCTTGACGCTCTCCTCTCCAGCTTCAAGCCTCCTGCAAGCTTGGAGTTCGAACGAAGCCTCAAGATCTTCGCCGAAATGTTTCCATCCGAGGAAAGGCAGCAACTGAGGGTGTTCCTTGGTGCGACAGAAGGGGATGTAGATCGAGCAATGGACTTGATGCAGCTAGTCAAAATGGTAGGGGATGTAGGGGAGGGTATCAAAGCGCAGAAAGTAGTAGGAAACAAGTTCAATCTAGCTCCACCTAAATCTTCCTCTTCGACAAGTACGAGTACGAGTAGAACGACATACACGCCTACTCGTCCGCGAACAACGGTGACAGTCGTCCGTTCATCCGACTACAGCTCCACGTACTGCTTCAAACGTGTTCAAGAGCTCGAAGAACAGCGAAACGGTTTCTATCGGTCCGCCGCAAATTTCTTTCGTACAGCCCCTGCGACGAGTAAACCAGGGGTAGCGGTTTATACAGATAGGGGGAAGGAGGCAGATAAAGAGATGCGAGTGTGGCAGATGCGTGGATCGAAAGCGCTCGTGAGGGAGAGGATGAGAGATAGAGGAACCGGAGACGTGGATCTTCATGGATTGACAGCAGTGAATGCTGTGGCCGTGGTGAAGGAATTCACAGACGATTGGTGGACTAACAAAGCGGGTAAGTCTCCGAGTCAATTTCCGCAATGTTCTGTTCCTGATGCCTGTGCAAGATTTGAGGCCGCCACCACTCAGGATTATCACAGGCGTCGGACGCGGCAGCCCAAATCAAGTCTCAGTTCTTGTACCTGCTGTGGGACAATTTTTGGATCGCGGAGGATGGAAGTGGGCGTATGAGGGAGGAGATAGAGGCAGTGGTGTCATTTTGGTAAAGGGAAGGGCTCGATAGCATTACCTCGAGTTCGCGGTTTTTATTCCTCTGCTTAATGTGTTTCATGAAGATGTCCATTGTTTTCTCTTGCTTTCTGCAGGTCCCTGCATTTTTGTCGTATCACACAATTTGTCGAGCCAATATTTTTATTTCATTTGTTGTGGATCGCATCAACATCCTTGCAAGACCGTGCCTTTCTTGTTCACTTGCCGTCCATTCAACATGTATCGTTGAGGGACACCATGGTCAGCATGGTCACACTTTAGAAGCCCGAAAGAAGGGAGTTGTGGAACTTGTAAGGTTTGACGAAGGCTCGAAGGTGAAACGATTTCCACGACCAAAGTCCATCGAAGAGACCGCCCAGATGGCTTCCTCTCCAATGGCTTCTACGTCTACGCCTCCCCTTGATTCAGCACGCTACTCGCCGCGTCCTTCAATGTCCTCCAATGACCCTCCCACTTTTTCTTCTCTCGGCCCATCCTCGACCTCAGTCTCCTCACCAGCCACTCTCGGCAATGGGCTACCGAGTATTTTTACGAACGGCACCAATGGAGACTCAAACGGACCAGATATGGGACTCCTCGTCCCTCAAGCTTTCGACGAGAGCGTTTTGAGGAATTTGGTCGATTTGGACTGTGGCATGCCACTCATGCTCGATCGACTAAAACAAGACATATCTTCTTGTCGCGAAGTTTCTGGTTTCCTCAAGAAGCGTGCATTGATAGAGGAGGAGTACGGAAGAAACATGATTAAGGCGGCGAAGACGTCGTTGGAAAGTTATGCCGTGTCGGATTCCAAGGCTGGAACTTTTGTTTCCAGCTATAATACCATGTTGAGACTACATGAGATCCTGGGAGAGAATAGGATTAAGGTCTCCAGCCAGTTGAATGACATGGCAGAGGAAATTTTGGCGCTGTCGAGGGAGGTGGAGAAGAGTAGGAAGTCGAATAAGGAGACGGGAATGAGGCTGGAGAAGAATTTGATTGACTGTGAAGCTGGAGTCGACAAAGTGCGTTTTTCTTTTGGTCAGTGCACGCGAGCAAGGGTTGTGAAGAAGTATGCTACAATCGTAAAATAAGAGGATCGCAGCATTTATGTTCATGCTAGACAGAGTCTTCCCTTAAATTAGAACTATTGGCTGACCTTGCTCTTCAACAGGCAAAAGTGCGCTTTGATTCTGCATCCGAAGATCTCGAACGCCTCTTGGTCATGAAAGCGGGTGAATCGATCAAAGACCCCTTGAACCTACCACACTCTCCCCAATCCCAAGCGTTATCCGGCTCCTACTTTCAAACCGCAGCACAGGGAGGCACTCAAAAACGCACACTTGGAAAAGCGCTGGGTAAGATCAAGAACTCCGTTTCATCGACCTCTGGTAAATCCCCTTCCCAAATTGCGCGCCTGGAAGAAGAGGCTCGGAATCGCACAAGCTTAGCTAGCGATGCGTACCGACAGGAGGTGCTCAAGACGCAGAAGATTCGGCAGGAGTGGTTCAATCTCCAATTACCACGACTGTTGAGGACGCTGAAGGAGAGTATGGATGAGTGTGAGATGGGATTGCAATATTATCTCCTCCGGTATGCATGGATGTTCGAGAAGGCGTTAGTGGACGACGCTGGTGTCGTAAGTCCCTTAGGAGGAATTGAAGAAGGTACGTTGTTGTTCAATGTCTGTGCGGTCTTGTCAAGAACAGCTCCTGAGTGGATTTTTGCAGGACCTGGACTCAAGGCAGTTGCAGAGTCAGTAGACAACCTTGACGACTTCAAGAATTACATGCAGAACTACGTGATTGCGTACGGCATGACTGGAGCCAAGGGACCACGACGGGAGGGTCCACCTGAGGAAGGCTTCCTACCACCACCGTCGCAAAATCCACGCAGACCATCGATGTCTCCCCCTCAACCCACACAGATTTCTCAGCCTTCACTACCTCCGTCAAATAAAACTCCTCCAATCACGAAAGAGCTCGCGGCTCTCACACCGCAAGCACCATCCGCGAAACCAACATTTGGCGTAGATTTGGCAGAGCAAATGTCAAGAGATGGTGTGGAGGTTCCGAGGGTACTGGAGAAGTGTTGTGAGGTGATCGAAGAGTTCGGTACGTTCCATTTTCGATATTCGTACTTTATGGTCTGCTGACAGGAGTTGCAAGGACTGGATACTGTAGGTATCTATCGGCTGAGCGGAACAACCAGTCGGATACAACGGTTGAAGCAGAAGCTTGATAAAGGTTCGTTGAATCGCCTCTGTAATGTGCTCATTTAAACCACCGAATAGATGTAGAAGCTGTAGATCTACGTTCGGAAGAAAATCTGTCAGATATCAACGATATTACTGGAGTTTTGAAACTCTGGATTCGTGAGCTACCAGAGCCGCTGTTGACATGGGAGTTATATGATGGCTTTATTGATGCAGCCAGTATGTCCTCTCTTCTTCTATTAAACAATGTCTGACGAACCGTCCCAGAAATTGAAAACGACCGTTTACGGCACATCCGTCTACATGAGCGAGTCAACGACCTCCCCGATCCTAACTACGCCGCCTTACGCTATCTTATGGGTCACTTACACAAGGTGCGGCAGAAGGAAGCGAAGAATTCGATGACCGTTTCCAATCTCGCCATCGTATTCGGTCCTAATCTTTTAGGTCCACCGAGCGGAGAAGAAGGCGTTGGAGGAATCATGAAGATTCAAGATATGCAGTGGCAATGTCGAGCTGTAGAAACGATTCTTGAGCATTATGTCGCTATTTTCGTGGAGGAAGAAGGATCATAGGTGTGGGAGTCGCGGCCTTGCGTCGTTGAGTTGATGGACCATTTTGCTGCTGGTAATTCTGCGCTATACTTTCTGGACTGTGAAGTGTTGAGTTCTTTCAGTGTTGATTGGTTGTGGGAAAGGTTTACAGTGCAGGGTGCGATTTGGCCGATGGTGTTGTTTCAATATCCTTTGACAAAAGTAGCATTGAGAGTTGTCTTCGTGATCATCCGCTCAGTGAGCTTCAAATCACTTTTTCACGCCTTTTCCTTTTTCACCATGCCTCTCAGATGAGAGCACTTTAGCTTTATTGATAATCAAATCGCTTTGACGCAGATGAACAAATGACGAGCTCCTGTTCTAAAGGCATAGTACAGTATCTTTTGGCTTCCTCCATTTTTGACTGCTAGAAGTGGATGAGGTAAAGAAAGTTAACATAAAGATCAGGGAAAATAAAGATCAGGAAAAATAAAGATCAGGAAAAATAAAGATCAGGAAAAATAACAAAAGTAACCTTCAGTAATAGTATATAGTTGTAAGTTGTAAGTATTGCAGAGGGTTAGAATAAATTGGCTGGTTCAACCACGTAAATCATTCCATAGAGATAATAAAAAGGAATAGAAAAAAGAGGGTCTTTCCGTGGATCGAACACGGGGCCTCTCCCAGACAGTTAAACCCTAAGGGAGAATCATACCACTAGACCAAAAGACCTGTTGTTAAAGCAGTTTGACTATTGCGTTACATCAATTTTACTGCTTAAGTGTTTCCTTTAATTCGTTCTTTTCGTTTGTCACGTTCAACGCGTCTTGGACGCGCCTTCTCCCAACTTTCTGTCCACAGCTTCTTTGCGTTCTTGGCCAGGTCTACTTATACCAACTCCTCAACCAAACCCATCGTGTCCAAAAAAAATTGCACCACCTCTTCTATTCACCACCAGAGCACTTTTTCAGACAAAGGACGAAGTAATTGTTTGTTTCTCCGTCTTCCAAGAACACCACGCAGAAACGCCTTCAACCGAAGGATTCGACGGCATTCATATTCTTGAAAACTCGAACATCCAAAAGGAGAAACCGGTCCCAAACAACAAAGGGAAACTCTAGTACGGCTTACTTTCCTCTTTATTTTCTCATTACTTATAACGCTGTAAGAGGAACTCCCATTCGAAGCTGGAACAGCGACGCATTTGACGTACGCTTCTTGTCCTTTCCCTGCCTTGTTAACCTTCGGTTCCTGACCTCCTCGTAGCGATCCACCATCCGCCACTCGAGACCAATTATACCTTCAAGCGAGCATTTCCTCCCTCACGTCGTCTTCGTTTCGCCGATTACTCCTTCACCTTGACGAGCATTCAGAATGTCGTTGAAGCGCAAGCAACCCTGTGAAGCGGATTTCGAACTTGCAGAAGAGGACCTTGCCTTCCAATCCCGCCAGCTCGTCTATCTCTCCGAAGCGAAATGGTCCTGCGGTCACAACGGGGATCCATACCCTAACGATACAACTTGGGCCTCTGTGGGATTATCCAAGATCAACGATATCTTGGTAACCGAGTTCCAAGGACGCGGAAGGATGAAGATGAGGAGGACGAATGGCCAAGCTGTAAGCGCAATAGTGAGGGCAGTAGCCTCCCAGAAGCAATATAGAGGAACAGCGTGTGGAGGATCAGGAAGAGCACATTCTCAGCTGCCGCAAGGTCTCGATCAACACGTTCGAAGCACTGCCCCTCTTCAAGCCGACCAGCATCAACAATCCCAACAACCTGGTTCTGCTCCCCAACCTCGACTTCAAGTTCAGCCGCCTGCCTTGCCTCACATCCAACTTCGCCAACATGACCATGATACTGTTCAAACCATCCAGCCGCCTCTGCTCCTACATACCCCATCACTCGCAGGCGGGGGCCAACAAAGACTCCTTTCTCCTTTCAGGATCCAAGACCCCTCCCCCTCCGCTCACACTCCTACCTTTGTCCCCAGCACATCTCCTCAGAGTATCTCTAGGCCATCGACGGGGCACTCAGATAACTATGTGGCGACCTCACCTTCTCTCTCGGATCGGAGCCAAATCCGGACTACGCCGTCGAGGCCCACCGCACTGCATCGCCTGACGGTTGGTGATGCTCGTGCTGCTGGTACAACTTCTGCGGGCGTGCGTGGACAAAGTACTAGTCAGAGAGAGGTCGTCATGCTTCAGAGCGAGAACAATATCGATGAAGAGGCTGAAAGGAAAAAGCTGCCTGGTAGCAGGAGGAGGGTCGAGTAATAGCGCGATATACCTGCAACGGGAGGAGACATCGTGTGTTGTACATTCTTTGGTTAGTTTCATTCACCTTCTTGTCATGGGCATTGTGTGTGTGTATGTGTGTGTTGTTGGAGAACAAAATACAAAATCGCAGAAGTGGCATTACAATAGCCTACTAGTAGCATATACGACTCTGACTCCTTTATACGATTGTGTTAACGGCATTACAGCGACCTACTAGTAGCATACACGATTTGACTTCCTTTATTCGACGTTCTTAACCTTCCCCTTTCCTTGTGAATTCAATTTTAAGAATTTGTCTACCCAATGCCTTACAATCTCCTTGTGTATTCGATTTTTAACGTTGTCGTTTATTGTTTATGAAATCATAATCAGCTGTACAATCACGAAAGGCGTTGTTCAACTTGAAACATTTGAAAGCCTTCTTCACCTTTGAGTTGAAGTTTACGAAGAAGTGAGGACTCAAGACCGGTCAGCGAGAGGAAACATGGTAACCTTCTGCTTAGATTCATAGCAATGAAGGA
The DNA here is from genome assembly GCA_021432655.1 of Atractiella rhizophila. Lineage (NCBI taxonomy): Eukaryota > Fungi > Basidiomycota > Atractiellomycetes > Atractiellales > Hoehnelomycetaceae > Atractiella > Atractiella rhizophila. The sequence continues at coordinate 109,141 of MU271202.1, read as the reverse complement.
GCATATAAGCAACAAATACAGAGGAAAGACGAATTATTGAGACCGGCAGGATGTGGGTATCACAGGGTATCTCCTGCTCTTATAGATCATGAACAATAAAGCTTTAGTAAACAAAGCAATAGAATGAAAAGAGAGAGGAATATAAAAGTGAATCGAATCTTTTCTCTCCTCTCCGTACGTGAAAGATGTGGCAAGATGTCGACACTCGATGCGGCGAGACTTGAGGAAGAGGAAGTGATGGAGGAAGTGCGGGATGACTGGTATGGCTGCTTGCCTCGTCAGTCAACATCGATGAGAAAGGATAGTCAAAACTACGGACAGATTTAGGGACACAATAGCGCCAAGTATCGTTGGGGTCGTTGCCTTTGTACAAGATCTCGAAGTCGTTGACCACCTTTTGAGTGCGTCAGTCATGACAGAACAAGGGAGGGAGGAGTTGTGACTGACAGGGAACGAGTAATTGTCTTCCTCGTCTTCCATTGCCTCCTCTCGTTCAATTTGGCTCCTTCTCCTGACAAGCTTCACCTATTTGACGGGTAAGCAAGGTATGTTTCAGATCAAATCGCGACCCGTACCTCTTTTGAAGGACTGCCCGACCTCCTAATCTTCTTCGCTGACGTCCAAATTTTCTCACTCCCCTCCGTCCCAATTGAGATCTTCCTTTTACGTGCCTCTTCCTCCCCCTCTGTGCCGGGTTGGGGATATCCTTTGACCCAGCAATCGAAGGCGGTTGGAGGTGATGGCGGGGGAAGAGGGGCTTTCTGGGCTCGAGGATTAAATAGTGTGAATATCAGAAAGATGGTATTCATGGTTTTGAGATCGTAATCGCGTCGCTTGCAGGTGCTCTGATTGTAGGCTTCTTTGTTGATACTTTTGCTGAAAAAGGAGTCGCGACGTGTTCTTGTTCGTCCCTAACCCTATTATGCAAGATTTATTCTGCACGTGACTTTGTCGCGACACTTGTTTCCACCCGTCTAAAGCAAGCGGATTGGAGGTCTCAGCGACTTAAAGGAAGAAGGGATATAAGATGTCGCAAAGAGTCATTGACAGGGTATCAGCGATTGAGAAGGGCATGTCTGGTCTAGCAGTTGGGGACGAGAATGCTGGTAAGGGGGCAGCTCCAAAAAAGCTGATGACAAAGGTACGTGTTTTCTTGCCAAAATGAATCGTCAGGGATCGAAAGTGAATTGGAATAGTTTGCACTTGCTCAACAAAACAAAGCGGCAGCGGCAGCTGGAAGACCTGTGACGTTGCAGAAGAGCGCCTCTCAAACATCTGCCACCTCGCGTCCTCCGCTTATCAAGCTTGGCCAATCTTCATCATCGCAAGATGCAAACTCACGGCCGCCCTCTCGCACAGGAACCATAGCTACTGCTACTCGAGGTCGTGGTGGTTCTGTTCGTGGTTCTGGACGCGGAGGAGCAGCACCTTTGCCTGTGCGTCAGAGGACAAATACGAATAATTCGATTAAGTCCGCCGCTTCTGCTGCTGTAGGTCAAGGACCTTTGAGAAAGGAGAAGGAAAACGGCCCAGAAGGAATGATCGGAGAATACGATGGAGGATTGGAGGAGGAGGAAAGGGAAAGGAGCATTCAGATGGAGGTGGATGGGGAGATGGATAGAAGTGGAGAGTTTAGGATGCAGGATGTAGAGGAGGCAAAAGACGATAATGGGTGCGCTTTTCCTCAGCTCTATTTGTCTAGATCGATCCTGAGCGACTTGCTGGATGATAAGATACGGAGCGTCAGATGGAAGATCGTCCTTTCAGCTTGCATTGAATGATTTCGAACTCGGAAGAGCACTTGGAAAGGGAAAGTTTGGGCGAGTCTATATGGTGCGAACGAAGTTCGAGCCGCATTACATCCTCGCCCTTAAATGTTTGTACAAACATGAATTGGTGCAGAACAAGGTGGAAAAGCAAGTACGACGGGAGATAGAAATACAGCAAAACCTAAGGTCTGCTTGTTTCTCTATTGCTTGTCACATTGGTTTGACTGTCGCCGCTTGCGATTGATAAAGGCATCCTAACATCCTCAGACTCTACGGGTACTTTCATGACGAGAAGCGAATCTTCCTCATGCTCGAATTCGCTGGCAAAGGGGAGCTGTACAAACAACTCTCCAACCGCGGCTCCTTTAGCGAGAAACGGTCTTCCCGCGTGCGTTTTCCCAAACCCCATTTGACTATCCTGCGTTTGCTCATTAGAAATACCGTAGTACATTCACCAAATGGCTGACGCGCTCGCCTACCTCCACTCGAAGCATGTTATCCATCGTGATATCAAGCCTGAGAATCTCTTGTTGGGAATAAATGGAGAGTTGAAGATCGGAGACTTTGGATGGTCTGTGCATGCACCGTCGAATCGGTTCGTGCTCTCCCTTCATTGTTTGATTAAGGAAATTGAAGGCGCGCAATCAGGCGAACTACGCTCTGTGGTACTCTAGACTACCTCCCACCTGAGATGGTGGAAGGCAGAGAGCACAATGAAAAAGTCGACCACTGGGCTTTGGGTGTTCTCACTTTCGAGTTCCTCGTTGGCAGCCCTCCTTTTGAGGAGAAAGGGATGAACAGTCAGTCTTCGTTCTCCTACTGCCTTTATCGTGCTGATGAGATCTGTTTCATGGGGCGGTCAGCTACGTATAAGAAGATTGCAGCTGTAGACTTTCGTGTTCCCTCACATGTTAGCCCGGAAGCGAAAGACCTCATTTGTCGTGTGGGGTTTTGTTTGCTTCAAGCTTTCCTAAATTTGCTGATAAGTTTGAACGGGACAGCTCTTGAGAAAGAATCCGGATGATAGACTTCCACTTACTGAGGTGATGAGACATCCCTGGATCCTGAAGTATAAGAAAGTGGATGAGAGGACCAGCAGCATGCAAGGTATCTTGGACTAGATCCAACCCAACCTCCCGATTTCCCACAAACCTCATGTACACCTTATTTTGTATACCTCGTCATTTCATTCGTATTATAACTTCACGCTGTTTCACGACATTCAGAACAATCAGATCACGTGACGCATTTTGCAACTTGAGAAAGTTCAAAACCACGTAACCCTGCATAGATTGACCTGCTTCAAAGGAAATTAGGACAGGGGAATGGTATGTTTTTTATTACAATTTCACAGGCTAACCAACCCACCAGATTGTACGGCAATTCTTTCGAACTCCTCGAAGACATTTGTCTTCGTCATCCTCCTCACCGTCGACCCTTCATCAGGCCATCCCGCGTTCTACAGAATTTATGCTCCCTTTGCCTCCTCCGGTTACTCTTTCTTCAGAAAGGCTCCACCACCTCCACCAATTGGCGTGTATTCTCCCCCCTGCATCTCCCTCCGACTTTGAAGAGCTCCGTCTATCCCTTGAAGAACTTATGCGGCTCGTGGAAGGCGTCCGTAGTTTTCCTTTGGAGAATAACGTCGAGCTTACGAACGATGTGCGCGGGGGGAGGTTGGTGGTCAACGCTAGAGATATACTCCGGAAGCCGCAGAGAGAAGAGACGAAGTTTGATAGGGATCTACTTGACTTGCCGAGGAGGAAAGAAGGAGGGTTTTACGTCGCTCCAATGCCTGAGGGACTAGTTGGAAAGGGGAGAATTGGCAGGAGGCTAAGAAATGAGAAGGATAAGATGCTACCCAATAACTTGGATTGAGAGGAAAACCGCGAAATGTCATTTGGCAATACGAATAGTCTATTCACAGCACTAGCTTGCTTTGTGTATTCAGATCCTTTGCTCGTAATAGGACATTGTAATGAGAAATGTGCAGCAGATCGTTCAAGACGGGAGTAACCAGCAATCAGAACAGAGCAGACGTTTGAGCGGGATAAATAAAATCGCTAAATGCAAGGCTGCAAAAGTGACTCTTTAATCAAACAATGCAAGGTGCGATAGGACAAGCGTTAATCAAAGTCAAAGGCCATCTCGATGGTATACACTAAGCGAAAATGTCAGAAACGAGGTAAGAATCTCATTCCTTCCATCTCTTCGCCTCTTTTCCGCACCCCCAAGCTGCCTGGGAGAAAGGGATCTCCCTGTCAGATGGTCTCTGATAAATCCCAGCCTTGTTTAGAAAAGTTTTTCCGGCATCTTGCGTGCTACTAATGGGAGCGGAACTAGAGGAAGAACTGGGAGCCCTAGAAAATGCTGTTGTAATATTCGGCTGGAGCTAACGGAGAGAACATCAATTATCAATTCCTGATTCCTTTATTTAATTGAGAAATGGTGAACATACCTCGTTAACGACGACAGGGTAGTTGTGCTCCTGTTGTCGTTTACCTTTCGAATGACTATCCAAGACCCTGTCCCGGCATAACCAGAATGTTAAGTGCTAATGAGCAAGGAATAACAGCCAAGATCTCGACGCACCAGTTAGGGTGAACGATGCAGTGTTTGTTCTTCTTCGACTTGATCTCCCTCTCAGTCTTGCTTCCACACAGCGGCATAGCAGTAATGACATGCGTCACTCCGCGTACGGAGTAAGCATACCTATGTGCCATTCTACTTCCACTCTCGCACCCACAAAGCTGGACACTCACTTGACGTCCCCTCCCCCTTCTTGGATGATCCTAATGAGCTCCAGATTGCCAACATCTCCACCGGTGAATCCATTTATATAAGCTCTGACACCAGAGAAAACACCATTCGTTTGTTCTGCGCCTTGCGCCTTTAGCTTCCCTTGCCGACTCTTGACGTACGTTGTACCAGAACCAGCATGAGGAGTGAAGCCAGAGTTGCGCTGTTGATGTCCTGATGAGCAGCTAACTATATGCATCGTTCCCAACATTTGTGGGGTCGGTTTGGTGATCGGACCAGACGAGAGAGTAGAAAGTATCTCTTTCGTCGACGCCTTCACTTGCGCGACGGATGTTATGGGCCGTGCATACGGCTTCCTACCACCACCGCCCAAAACAAGAGACAGCTTTCACTTATCACGTCAAAATAAGAATGGATATCTAAAACGCACGATCTGAAAACTGCTTTATGGATGCCCTTGTTCCCACTTTCTCCTTTCCGCACATCTTTTCCGCCTCCAACCGTGTCGGGAGCTCCGGCTGCCTGAGAAGGCTTCGTGCGTAGTAAATAGGATTCCATTAGTTGAATATAACCCCTTCATCTACTCTGTCCGAAACACGTCCTCATGAAATGACTTGATGGCTTCAATAGGTAGAAGTTCAAAGACGCGTCATTTTGCGCGGACACGTGACAACGCATGACAGTCTTCCTAAATTGTGTAGCTATCAAGACTGATGAAGGAAGTTGCTTGCATGATCGTAGTCATACAGCTGCACCAGGGACTGAAAATGGAGGTCACACAAGGGTCACAGGTGTGTCGTCTCCAGCTCTTCATGTTAGTTTCTGAAGAGCTCCAAGTCGACCCTATCTCGAAAGGAGCTAATAGTTCCTTTAGAATCCCGGAAAATGTTCTGTTTATTATGAAAACTGTCAGAGCATAAGGGGTCGTTCGTTCCTGTATAGTTTACTCATCAATGTTAGCTCACGGCTGACCTAATGTGCTGCCATCCAAGCCTCTAATGAGACTCCTAATGAGCTGTCACAGCGTACAAATCGAACTCCATCTCGGTGTAAAACAACGAGTAAAGTATAAATATTCTGCTCTGCTGATGGTGCGATTCATTGCTTTATATTCTGCTCCCCACGAAAAGTCATCACTTCATGTGTAAAGGCAAAACCTTCCAAGACTCTTGTGAACTGGATCGAGAGCCGTTGACAGAAGTGTGGCATTACTATTATGAGAACGAGCTGTTGTTGCTACAGACATTTCAGACGATTTGGCAGTGGATTAGGTATTGCACTTCGCTTTCAATTCGAATCACGCCAGGCAATTTGGATCGAGTATTGAATATTGCCTTGAGGTGGAGGGCTTCTCAGTGTATCAGTCCCCCTGGATATGTGGATATAACCAGGAAATAACGCCTACTTATCCTCGCCTCCCCACGCCGACCACATGCTGAGCGGCGCCAACTACATCGTCTGACGCGGGACAGCGACCACAGAATGACGGCTGGCAACCGCCAATCCCTGATGTTTGTCCTGACCGCCTGGGACACGGTCGCGTTCATACCATTTATTACTCTAGTTTGGCATACCACATGAAGAGTGTGGACTGTCGCGCGTCGCGCACTCTCCTGTCGTCACTCTTCCCACGAAAGAAGGGGGTTTCCGCCTTGCCACAAGCCCTATAAAAGATAGGAGATCAGATCGAGGATCTGTTCTCTAGCTGATCCCAGTTCGCAATTCCGTCTTTGTCGGAGGTTGAGAAAGTACTGCAAGATGTTCTCTTCGTTTCTTACCCTTACTTCGCTGTTGAGCATTGCTTTGGCCACTCCATCCAATAGCGTGCCAGAAGATTTTGATGGTCAGCCATGGCCTGTCGCTCCGAGGTAAAACTAGATTCTGTCAATTGATAAAACAACTACTCACCCTGCCTGCAGGTTCAACTACAGTCTCGACGCGAGTGTACATACGAATGGCTTTGCCATTGCTGCACTGAATGGAAAAGTTCAGATGGGTAGGCCCAGCGTAGAGAATTGAAGCTGGAATTGATACGAGTTCAACGGTCAGGTTATTTCACCAACTGGGGTTCCTTCCCGCCGACTTCAATTCCAACATCCCACCTCACTCACATCGTCTATGCTTTCGCTGATTGCAATCCAACGACTGGAGCGCTGACGCTCTCCAACACCTACGCGGATACGCAACAGCTTTTCGCTGGCGATGATGGCGCTGCAGGAAACCTTTTTGGCAACTTTAAGCAACTTTACCTTCTAAAGAAGGCCAACCGTGGCTTGAAAACTCTGCTTTCTGTTGGTGGATGGACGTAAGCCTGCCTTCTTATCGTTCACGGATATTGGACTAACTTTCGATTAGATACGGGCAAGATGGTCACTTCAATTTCGTTACTTCGGCTAGCGCACGAGCTACCTTCATCAGCACTGCGATCACGGCTCTTGAAGATTACGGGTGAGTTTTGATTTTTTTTGCCTTGTCTGCCGCCTTAAACTGAATTCCCCGTGCAGTTTCGATGGGATTGATATTGACTATGAATACCCCGCCTCGACCGCCCAAGGACAAGGATTCGCTGATCTCCTCACTGGTCTAAGGAGCGCGCTCACTCAACATGCTGCTTCCAAAGGAGATAGCGTTCCTTACCTTATTACGGCTGCTGTCGGTGCTGGGAGCTCTGGATACACTTACCTCAACGTGCCCCAGATGAACACGGCCCTTGACATCTGGTATACTCTCAAGCAATTTTCGTCACAGGCATTTCTGACACTACGTTAGGTCACTAATGGCGTACGATTATGCCGGCAGCTGGAGCCCTTCTACGGACTACCAAGCTAACTTGAAAGGAAACACTCCTGATGGTGTTAGCACTGTTCAAGCCCTTGGAATCTACACCAGCAAAGGTGCGAGCTTGAATAAGATCGCTATGGGCATTCCCCTATATGCAAGGTTCGTCTGTTTACTTCTTCTTAAACGCTGTTGTTCAATATTTGTTGCACAAAGATCATTTACGAACACTGCTGGAATGTTCCAAAGCTTTAGCGGTGTTGGAGGCAACGACGGTAAGTTGAAACCCCACGCCGTCCCCCAGTCTGATCCACCAGGGACAGGGATTACCAATTACAATAGCATTCCTGGTGGAACGTATGACATGCTCCTTCTCCTGTCTGGCTAATGTGGCTGAAGCGACATCCCAGGCTCACTGAAGAGACCAGCACTTATGTTGGCGCCTATACCATGTCGGGAAGCACCTTGTACTCTTATGACACCAGTAAGCCGTTGTTCTTATCGTCTTACCGTCACTTCTAAACCTCGATCCAGCAACGACAGCCAATGTCAAGGCTCAATACATCAATTCCAATGGCCTTGCGGGAGCCATGTATTGGGTTAGTCTACCTCAATCTACATCTCCTCGCGTCCTCACCCAAGTTGGCAGGAATTGTCTGGTGACAAGACCGGTTCGAGTTCCGTTGTCTCCAAAGTTCATTCTACGCTTGGGGGTCTCGACACAACCCAGAATCACCTCAGTACGTTATTCAGACTCCTAACTGAGAGATATTAACCATCCTGCAGACTACCCCGGCTCGCAGTATGCGAATGTCCGGAATCAGATGGGAGGCCAAGGACCAATAACGACGACGACCACTACAACTGGCGGCCCAACTCAAACCCCTCCAGCTGGAAGTTGCGACGCAGTTGGAGCATGGAGTGCAACGTTGTACGTTGCTACCTGTATCCATTCTAGTGTGCTGAAAAACTACACAGAATCTACGTTGGTGGAGATCAGGCTACTTATGCTGGTTGGCTCTGGCAAGCTCAATGGTGGACTCAAGGAGAGACCCCGAAAGAGGGAGACGGCCTCCCATGGAAGAGGGTAAAGCTTTCTCATTTAATTGCTCCAAAAACTAACATTGGAACAAGGTCTCTCAATGTTGAACAAGATTTCAAAATGCAGTTTGTAGGGAGTAAAGTCTTAACGTTCTACGATTTGTACACAATCACAATCACTTGTAGCATCAAAATGCAAGTTTTTCTCACGGAGCAATTACGCGTGACATGTGAAACCTTAAGCGAAAACTTGTAGTGAGGGTTTTGAGTCTGTAGTTCGAGCTCTCTTTCTCTTCTGTTGTACTCCTTATACTCCTGTCCCTTTGCCAGGAGTGCGTTGAAGTAGGAACCGCCAGTGATATCCTCTCTCGCGACACGATCTGGCAACAATGTCGGTGTGCACTCCAGGCGAATCCATTGGGACGATGTCTGCCTTCTTGCGGTCAGTCAACTCTCCAGCTTTGATCGGTATTTAGGATGACATAGTGGGCATGGGACTTACACTGTCGAAGAAGAAATTCGTGCGTCGGTGGTGGGAGTAAGCGAGAGGACGAACAGGCTTGTTACTGTCAAGAATTTGAGGAGCAGGTGCGTTGGCTACACTTTACTGTGTCCTTGTGTCAACTGTAAAGCATTTGCGAAAGCTGATAGAACTTTTCTTTGTCTTCTGTTTGCTCTATCATCAATCTTCAGCCTTCGAGATAGAGATGGTAGAGAGTGTTCAAACAAGATTGCAACGGCTTCTTACTCGCACACGCAGATTTAATCCATTTAGAGATGCTTCAAAGCATCGCTCTTTTTAAGTTTAATACACGGCTTATGCCTACCACGTGCGTTATGAAAAACATTTGTATCGAGGTATTAAGATATCTTATCTTCAGTCCGTCTCAAGAATTTCAGCTCTAACGTCCATTCGTCTCGCCAGATATCGACCTGAATTAGGAGATCTCGTGGTTGGGCGGATAACACAAGTTCAACCGGGGTCAAAGCGTTGGAAAGTGGACTGCGCCGCACGACAAGAGGCCGTGCTCATGCTGTCCTCCATAAATCTTCCAGGAGGTATACAAGTAAGCTCTTCTTGGGTGTACATCCAAAAGAAAGTCAAGTTGATGAGCCAGGAGTAGCGCAGAAAGCAAGCATCTGATGAGCTGTCAATGAGAGAATTTTTCAAAGAAGGCGATCTCCTGGTGTGTGAGGTTCAAGCTTTCTTTGGGGACGGGGTCATGTCACTGCACACCCGTTCTCTCAAATACGGGAAGGTAAGGAAACAACTAGCTAGGCAATAGCTCAAGTGAGATTTTTCAGTTACGAAATGGACGAATGCTGTCTCTCCCCCCTCAATTGATTCCACGTCTGCCTTCACATTTCATCACTCTCCCAAAACCGATCGATGTCGACCTCATTCTCGGTCTCAATGGCTATGCATGGGTGTGCAGGCCTGGTTCCTTCCTTTCAGACGATATCAAGGCAAAAGGTGCGTTCCCCCTGTCCACTTTCCTTCAAGATTTAATTTATGTGGATGGGTTGTAGAGGCCTTGTTCGGAGACGACAAAACGCTGGAAACCACAGAGATTTATTCATCGAAAAATCACCCTTCGATCTCAACGGACGCTGGAGTTCATTATCGAATATCGAAAGTCTCAGCGATCCTTACCCTGTTCCGAGACTATGGGATGGTGGTGTCAATAGATCGCATCACGGCCGCTTGGAATGCTGGCGACGATCATTCGAGCATGGAAGTTGACGGCAAAGGAGGACCAAACGACGAAGAAAGACTGAGGCTGAAGGACCTTTGGGAGCGTGGAAGCGAGGTAGGGCGACAAACGATCGCATTCATCCTGGCAGCAGAGAAGGGATCGCTATAACGAGTTGATAGAATCCAAGACAGCTTGTGTGAATGTATTCCTTTGCTGGGAAACAAAGCCAGCAAATCAAGCAAGTCTTCTTTTTTGGGTTCGTGTCGGGTTGTTATGTGACATTATTACGCCTCTCGTAAATACCTGAGCCAAGATAACCATTTGTTAAATATTTACCAGCTCACCTTTATCCTCCAACTGTGTACACCTCGTACCATCAAAACATGGAATGAGATCGGGCTGACGCTACACCGTAGTATCGCTGTAGTCACTCACGTGGAATCTGATTTTTCCTTTCCACCAAAACCAAAAAGTTGCCACTTGCCACTTCTTCGTCTTCGCAGTCTCTGCGCTCTTTCGCCTCCTTTTCTAGCTAAAAGTATTAGAATAATGTCATCCTCCTCCTCCTCAGGCTCAGCCTCCAACGAACTGCTCTCCGGAGTCTCATACGCCTCTCCCTCCAGCGACCCATTCACTCCGGACTCACCCTCTGCCAGCTCCATCCTCTCTTCTCCCTCCGGTCTCTCAGCTATCCATCCTCTGTCAGGACTAGGCAACTCCCAGGAGTTGGACTATCTTCTGCTGGAGGACGAAAAACTTCAATCCTTAGACGGAGGTCGAGGAGTCTTGCCAACCAGGGGATGGGGTGATGAGTTGTGCTATGGCACTGGAACGACATATCTAACCGGTGCGTTCCTTTCCCTCTAACCATCATCCGTGGCAGGGATGGTATTGTTCAAGAGCAAGTTGTAACAATGACGTCCTTCCGATCTATGTCACAGGTCTAGCATTTGGCGGCCTCTGGGGATTACGAGAAGGTCTACGAGTCCCTCTTTCCGCACGAGTTACAGCCTTCGCTCCCCTCAAAGATCTGGCAGCGACCGCTCCACCCACCTCCGCTTTCGCTCATGCCCATCCCTATCCCCACCCGGTCGGAGCTGCAGCGGGGGCAGCGACGTTGGACGCTGGAGCCATCGGAGCCCAGGCTCAGACTCAGACTCGCGCTCAGACGATCAGGAGAGCGGTCCCGTTTAGGTTGAGGTTGAACACGGTGTTGAATGCGATGACGAGGAGAGGAAGCTTTATGGGCAACACCTCTGGTATCTTGGGTACGCCCTTCTCTCATCTCTCTTGCCCATTCTAGTATCTCCCACTCGGAGTGTAAGTGTGGCGGCTGATTTGGTGGTGCAGCCTTGTTCTATAACGGATTCAACGCTACGATCGATAGAGTAAGGGGTAAACATGATGTTTGGGGAAGCATGGGGGCGGGTTGGGCTACCGGGGTGGTTTGGAGGAGCACTGGTGAGTTGTTCCTTTCAGCCTGAAAAAAGAAAGGGACGGGGGCCATTGCCGTTCCGTTGGAGCACCTTTTCTAGATTTTTTTCTCAGAGCTGAGATATATGAATGTGTGAAGGTACACCCCATTGAACCAGGGGTGTGTCACAAACATTACTTCTCTCCTTGATTTGGTGGGCGATGATGTGATGTGAAAGGGAGACGGAGGAAGGAGGAGCACAAATCATTAAAATCAAATGATCAGTCGCTCTTAATCCTGATTGTGCCCTTTACGTCCCTCTTTGTGGGGTGTCGTTTTTCACCTGGATTTGCACGGCGTAATGGAAAGATTGATAATTTTAGATTCATCATCCTTACTAAGTGTAAGCGATGTAATACCGATATTCCAACTTGGCCGCGGAATAGAAACGTTGCCTTGCCTCTCTTACTTGATGAAGCAGAGAGTCATCGTCTTTCTCCGTGGCTTCAGTATTTCCTCGTAGTTTTATCTGGAATGTAGACAGACCTGGAACGGCTGTTACAGTTGATTACTTATTGAAATTGATGGGCACGATGGGTACCTCGAAAACTTCTACTCGACCACTATTCTTTGTGAGGGGTTGAACTCAAATTTCTCTTTTATTTCTTCCACCGAGTTTCGCAGTGCTTTGACAACAAGAATGAATCATCAAATGCCTCATTGACGACGAGGACTTTCAAAGTCGACCCATGGGGCGTTGAGGGGGGGGTGTTGTTGTTCTTGTACTTTTTTTTTTTTCTCTTTTTGTTTCTGCTTCTTTGTGATTCGTTGTTCAGAGTTTCTCTTGTATTTTTTCGTGTAACTTGTTTTGCCTCCTTCCATTGGCCTCATTGTCGTTATTTGTTTGGGAGGGTTTCTCCTGCAACCAGGAAAACTGTCTCTCGTGCAGTATGAATCAATCATTCCTAACCCTACTGCCTTTAACCTAGCAGATAGTGATGCATCCGTTCCTAATAAGGAGGACGGAAGTCACTTCTGCATCCATGGGCGAACTCCAATGATAATTTAATTTGCATACCAATGACAATTTAATTCCTGCAGAAGAGGTGTAAACAAATTTCAGTTCGGTCACCCTTCGTGGGTTCTTTGCAACGGATGCGCATTCTCGCATTCTCAGACGCAACTGCAGTCTACACAAGCAAGCTCGAGAGAAACGTTAATTCTCGCCGGACCATCCTTGCGTGATTTGCAGTGTGCTTATCCTGTTCTGTTGCGGAACCTGCATTGGGTTTATCATGGAACTTTCGAATTTCGAAAATTCAAGCTCACTCACGTTCAAGCCTTCCTTTTTCGACCCAACATCGGCGAAAAGGAGGCTCGTGGTCATCCTTTTCAAGTAATTTCTGCTTTGTTCTGTCAATCATGACGCAGAGATAGCGGGACGCAGCAGCAATGTAAGCACGCATCGAAATGTCGAGCATCGAGAGTGCAGAGAACTTGCAGCGCTGAAACTTGTCAAGCCGATCGGATCCATTCTATTGATTCACTGTATTGATCTATTCTTCGTTCTTACTCTTTCGCTGTTCCGATATTTGCAGCTTCTTCTTGAATGAGCGAATGGGCCAATGAGCTCAATGAGAGCTCCACCAGGATTTTGGGTGACAAATAAGAGCACAGACACTCTGCTCCCGTTGCTTGAGAGCTTTCTTGTTTCGTTTCCGATAGGCTCAACCGATCGTAGCCCGCGCCCGCCCGAATCTGTACAACCTTATCTTACGCAAGCGGAGGATTGTTGCTGACACATTTCCACACAGCTGGACTTCGACCAATGCTCATCGCTTCGACGACTCTCACGGTTGCTGCTGGCGCCTGGACGAAGTGCAAACATTACCTTTTCTGAGGTTCCACAGACCATCGTTTCGCATGTAGACCCTCGTAATGCCATTACTGTAGCCACTCCACAGAAGTTTTAGGATTGGTTTAGACTGCAAGATCGCTTGAAATTTGCTTTTAATTTTAGCTCCGGCCGGAAATTACGCCTCTATCTCGCTAGATCATGTGGCCCCGCCGAAACCTTTGCATGCAAAGAAAAGAAAAGAACTCTGTCCCAGGAGTTTGTCTCAAAACCTCAAGGACGTGGCTCAGGCGCTCAGACCCTTGTTGAATAGTTGACGACGCTTGGCCAGTCTCGAAGACATCTGGCAAGCGCCGTTACTTTAGCCTTCACACAACTTCCTACTTCCCGAACCACCATCATCACCTATTGATTCTTGCATCGGTGCAACAGATGGATACCTTCCGCCAATGATTTCGATACCAACGACGCGCAAATCGTCCCTTGAAACATCGAGGCCGAATCTCTGTCAGGCATCCCTCTGCTTCTTGCATAGACGATAACCTCATGCTGGATCTCGCGATTTCAATTCCTAATCTCACCTCCGTCTTCGCTCCCATTTTATCCGACAAATATTTACATCAGCTGATAGCCGCAAATACCTCCCTTTTGTTTGCCTCGGGGGTCAATCAGGGATCAATCAGTCCACTGTAAGGGACTGAGACGCCTTCACTCAGTTCCCGTTGCCGTACATAAACTTGAAACCTTTCAAAAGGGGTCAACGAGGTCCGAAGAAGCTTTGGAATTCATTTAAAGAGCGAACAATATGTCTAATCAGCCGTACGAACCTTCAGCTTCCACCAGCCATGCCTCACAAGAGCATGGCGAAGCTTCGTCAGGAGTCGAAGTCGACGAGGAAGAGGAGCCATCGAGGGAATTGGTTTCGAGATCTTCTCCGACAGCTGAGCGAAGACAGCAACGCAGAACATCTCAGGCTCAGGGTCCCTATGCCAGCGTGTCCACTCAAGGACGACAGAGACCACGTCCCGCGAGATTGACCGTAGAAGGAGAAGGTGAGCAAGTGGATCAGCAAGAAAATGAAAGGGGAAGACCTTCCGCGATAGCCGCCCAACCTCCAACCCCACCCCCGGCTACCCTGGCTAGTCAAAGGAACTTGTGCGTCATTCCCGATTCATCTAATTTAGGGCTCATAATTCCGAAGGACCTTTGAATTTCGGGTCGTTCAACAGCCTCAGTCTGGTTCTGAAGCTGGTTTTTCAGTTCCACCCTTGGGCCGTCTACCCATTGCTCCAGCTCCTGTGATCCAACTCGTCGTCCGCGAAGGAGCTTCTGGCGAAGAGACGTGAGCATTATACTCTCATTTCAGAAATGGCGCTCACAACAGTGCTTGCAGGCAAGCGGATCTTGATTACCTCATCTGTAATCTCGCTCTGGTATCAGAAGATGGAGAAACAGACCTGGTAGCGTTGGAACAAACATCAGTCTCCTCCACTCAACGTTGGACAAGTCTTGTTGGCGGCCTCGTGAGCAGTCTTTACAGATTAAACGAATCGAGTGGAGATCAAACGCTTTATTTTGTCTGGCCCGATCTGGCGGTCCGTGTCCCTGGTCGATTTCGACTGCGATTCACGCTGCTTGAAGCGTTTGTCCTTTCTTTTCTCGCTTGCATAAATTGATCTTTTTGCAGATGGAGCGGAGCGCCTAGCCTTGCGAGCACAATGTCGGAAGTCTTTGAAGTGTATCCACTGATCGGAGATCAAGTTGATCCGCGCTACCCTGGGGCGGCTGGTCGAGATGGTAAGTCCCATTTCCTGTGGATCTGCTGATTCACGAACCTCTGTCATAGTTATCGCGACTCCATTAACGCGTCGTTTGCTTTCTCAAGGGGTTCGGGTATCGATTCCGCCTTGGGAAAATCCACCTCAGACTGATTTTGCTCCTCCTGCGCAATTCCCGACTCACACTGGAACTGCTTCTCCTACAAGCTCCCGATCTCGAGGCTCCACTCCTCGTGGGAGTGGAAGAAGAGGATCGCCCGCTCGATCTCGTCCAAGGTCTCGTGGCCCTGGCCCTGGCAGCTAGTTCCTGAGCTCTTTCCCCTCCGTATCGTTACTCCTTCCTACTTATCGTCTTCCTAATCGGCAACGATGACTTATTCTCCGTATCACCGTCTCAATCAGCAATCAGTTCACTCTTCCGGTCCCGTCTCATCATTTACAATATATCAGTTCGATGTTTACGGCTCCGTCGCTCCACATTGTCTCATTTTCGACAATCTTTCCGTTTACATCCGATTTCGACATCCAAGAACGAGCAATTTAAGTCCTATCGGGCTTCAGAAACCATCGTCGTTCCTATCCGTACATCAATCCGGCTGAGATACACCTCCCTCCACAGGGGGCAAACGGTTCAATGTTCCGGTCACAGACTCAGCCTCTCCAATTTGCACTGTAAATTCTACGATGGTCTCGTCTTCTCTCTCATAACAATAGAGCTTCCCTGGATCGCTTCAGTAATCCACAACGGTACATAGAATGATTCGGCTTTTCGGTTTGGTCTCTGAATTGGTTTGGATTTCCTAGTTCACTTTCAACACCTAATCACCTTTGCTTTTTATCTTTTACTCTACGTTTGGATCTTCTTGCTTGTTGAATATGCCTGATATTGTATATAAACAAATGTCTCGCCCAATGCTGTCTGGGTGCAGACAGTGCCTGTTAATCGTTGCACAATGCATTCTTGTTCAGCTACGAGAACAGGTTTGTCCACTGCATGGTGTGCAAGACTTCCCTGGTAATCACTCTAGATAGGTAGCGCGAACTGGAAAAGTATGAAGGAAACTTGGATGATGAATGGAATACAGACTCTGGCGACCACGTCCATACCACTTCCGAGTCCCCTCTCCCGCACGGACGTGAAAGATTCAGCGCTTGAACGCACGTCCACGGTCCCTCCCGAGGGACCCGCAGCTCTCAAAGGAGTGGGGGCACTAAGAATATTCTACGGACCATCACAGTTGAGAACACTGAGATGGCTCAACTTGAAGGATGTTCCTCTTGGACGCATCCAGGTTCAAGTCTCCGCGAAGACTTCTTTCCCTGTTCTTTCGTAACCCCGATAGCGAAGCGAGGGAAGAACAGAGCCCTGAGGTCAAGGAGAGAAAGAGTGAATCGAGTTCCCTCACAATCAGGAGAAGGATAAGCATCTAGACTAATTGCTTCAAGGCAGTCCAGAAACTCCCAAAAGCTCCTTTCACCGTAACTAAGAGCAGAGTGCAGTAGGTTAGGCAACAATGTAGGCTCTGAGGAACAACTTGAGCAGAACAGCTCCAGATCATTCCTCTTTTGTTTCGGTAGGAGACGAAGTTCGATGCAGTTGCTCCAGTTTTCTCTATCTGTGACAATGGGGTGATAGAAAGTCCTCACTAAGGCGCGAGAAACTAGTCACAGGAAACTCTTGGATCATCAGAGAATTTATTTCTAATCTTATACGCAAAGTTGACCTAGACTTCGCGGTGAGGAGAGACCTACCGAAGAACTGGTTGTGGTAAAGAATGAGAAGGAACATACACCACTGCTGAAGCCCCTTATGACAGTCACGATGAACAGAGGCGAGCACCTCTAACTTTTTCACCCTTGCGCGCCGCCAGATAGAAAATAGCGAAATCGAAAAGGTAAACGCATAACGCAAAGGCCACTGAGTTCCAGTAACAATGAACAGCGCAAGCAGGAACTTTCACTTCCTTAGAGAGCTCGATTGCCCTGTTAGCGATGAATGGCTTCTCCTTTACGGGTTAATCTATTCCTGTGTGGTCGCGTTTCTGTGAAGAAAGCTCAACAAGGCGGGAATGCAGTTCGGTCCCTGTGTGGGAAACATGTGTCAACTTCCCTGCTCAGACATACCACCTCGTACTCGATGATGACGGAAACGAGATTCTGCCTTCTGTGGACTCTCATCCATTGACATGGCTGCAAGGTGGCGTCTTCATATTACTCTGAGGACTGGGATATAACAAGTTGCAGCAGGTCAAGCATGCCCAGATCCCTGCACCTGGAGCTTCAGGACAAATACTGGAGGGAAGACATATTCAGAAAGTGCGCCACCACTGTTTTTTCATCAGAAGCTGATTGCTGCTGGTGAATTATGGATCAGTTTTCAATCACGTCCTCACTTGCGCATTCAGAAATTCCATTGAGGCAGACCCTTTGAAGAAATTGTGCGCTCTTTGGCAAGCAAAGAGGAGGATCACTCGAACATCATGATCACGATCAGAAAACGGAAAGGCTTGACGAAGCGTTGTGTAATGTAGACTTGTATCTATCCAGAGATCAGGAAGAATGAAACGTTAGGTTATTGTAGACTATGAAGCCGAGATGTGTCGAACCGATGGAAAAAAGCTTGGACGCAAACTCCACTCTCAACCTGCAACGACGCCTAGTACGGTACCATCTGTTAGTTCATGTAAACATATAAGATGGTACCGATGCGATTAAAGACTGGGCAAAATGTGAAGAAGCAACAGACTACCAACCCACACGGCGGATGGACGTTTAAATGGGCTCCAGCCCAATCATGACCCTGACCATAATAAGCGGCACACTCCATATTCACAGATAAATCAACAACGAGTTAGCCATATGCTACAGTCCATACGAAGTAGACTATTACTTTTCACTCAAGCAGCCTCGTAACCGTGTACGCAGTTGAGGATTTGGGAACAGCAAGCAAAGTACTTCTAATACAGCTCAACACCCAAGCACTCACCGGCGCCATCTACCCTTCTTCTGGCTTTGCTTCTGATGCTTCCAAGCCCAATTACCAACCTAACACCTACCTTCCGTGCCACTCCGTCGTCCTTGGTGGCCGTGACTGATTGCGACGACGCGCGACATTAAGCGACGACGCCAGCAACCGTGTCTTGGCCAGCCCTTGGCCGTAGCAGCTCCATATAAAGGCACAGGAATTCTATTCTTCTGCCATTATTTGCATTTTCTCTGCCAGGGGTGCATAGTGGCAGATGTCGCGCTCCACGGCGTCCTACCGCCCAATACCAACGTCCAGCTCGGCGGTGTCCCTGGATGAACTGGACAATCCGTCTGAAGGCATACCTCTACGAAGCGTTGGCGATGACGAGAAAGCAGACGATAGCGATTCTCTGCAGGACTCAGAAGAGGACTTATTGGATGAGGAGCAGGATATGCGAGGGGTAGATGAGAGGACGAGGAAGGCATGGGAAACTGTAAAGGAGGTACGCTTACTGCACTTACTGGGGATTGCCAGAGGTGTTGAGGATTTGTACGTTGAAGGCGGTACCGCTGGACGACGACCCTTCTCTTCCTTGTTTAACTTTCCGGACATTTTCGCTTGGATGTATCCTGTGTACAATAGGTGCGAAACCATTTTCGCTCACTTACACCTATTAATAGGATATAGCGCAGGTTCTGCAATTTCACAACTCTTTTATTTCAGTGAGATTTTCTCTAGACCAAGGACGATTGGTGACCGCTGAGCTAACTGTTGCAGAGTCAAACGCCCCGTAAAGTCCATCTATATACCTAATGTGCGAAGAGCTAAACCCGAACGCCCGGATAGGTCATTCTCAGCGTTCTTCATTATACTCATCAGCTATATTATTGGGAAATGGATGGCGAAAATTTTACCAACTCGAATAATAAAAATATCCCTTGGACCACTAGGGATCTTTCGCTTCTCGCTTAATCCAGGTACTTTGTCCTCATTCACCTCACAATCTCATAGCACTAAAGTTCTAAAAGGTCCTTTCAACAAAAAAGAGCACCTCCTCAGTATGCTTTGCTATCTTCTGAGACTAATGAGACGCTGACCAGTACGCAATGTGACAAGTCGGTGTAATTGCTTCAAGCGGCTCTAGCTCAGCCTATGCTGGTCCGTCTCTCGTATTACCCCCATTATCTGGTACACGTATTAAGTATTCAACAGGCGACATAATTGCTATTCAATCTCTCTACTATCACAGAGAACTTCCCTTCTTCGGTGGCTTGTTGCTGCTGCTCACTTCACAACTCATTGGATTTGGACTAGCTGGCCTCCTTGTACGCAGTTCGTTTCATTCTTAGATCCGATCTGGTCATCTAAGAAATGATGACTGAAGGAACGACTGCTCGTTAAACCAACCGCTATGTTCGGGTTCTTCGACATCTCCATGAGCTACAATGAAGACTAACAGGGTCGTGTAGGGTCTGGCCGAGCAGTCTCGTAGTCGTCACACTCTATGAGACACTTCATGGCAACGAATCAAAATCGGCTGGGATGGCGAATTTGACGGGGGATCGTATGCGATTCTTCACACTGTGCTTCATAGGCATTTTTATTTGGCAGTTTGTTCCCGCTGTCATCATGCCCACCCTAAGGTACGATAATTAGTCCATTACACTCTGGTCAATTGACACCTAGATTGGCACTCATTAGCTCCATCGCGCTCATTTGCATCGTATCACCCGTGAAAACCTCACTTATTCGAATACTGGGATCCGGTTACGAGGGTTTTGGGCTTCTTGATTTTTCTTTGGACTGGACAGTAAATTTTTTCCTATTCTTAGGGCTTTATTTCCTTCCTGAACAAATTTGCAGGTGATTGGAGCCGCTGGCTCGCTATACACGCCACTCTTCGCGCAACTTTGCTACTTCGGCGGTTTTGCGTTCAACCTCTGGCTGATCCAACCGATCATCTACTTCTTCTCTATCTGGGAAGCCCAACGCTTCACCCGCCCCATCTCTGCCGCATTGTACAACTCCAACTTTGAGCCGTTCAGCGTTTCTAGCGTGACGATTCCCGAGACGTTACAGCTAAATGAGACAGCTTGGTTGGAAGCGAAGCCTCTAATACTCACTCCGAGCTTTGCAGTCAGCTATGGAATAAGTTTCGCTATTTTGACGAGTGCAATCGCCAGCGTGGCGCTGTGGAATTGGAGAGATATCTCGGAAACGATGCAAGGTAGAACGCAGTGGAAGGACCCTCACGTGAAGATGTTGGAGAGGAATTACGAGAGTGTGCCGGGCAAATGGTACGGTATCTTGGGAGGATCAATGGTCCTTGCCGCCTCTTTCTTAGTGTTGAGGTTTGTTTTTGGTCTCTATTTCAAGTCTCAAAGATACTAATGTGGATAACAGATATAATTTACAACTCCCTCTATGGGGATTGTATCTTTCTCTCTGTATTGCGCTCTTCTTCCTGGTTCCGTGTGGAATCATGTTTGTCTTCTCCTTTTATTCTGATTTGACAAAGCTTACAAAGGATAAAGAGCTGCAATAACAAATCAGACTATCGGTTTGTTTGGATCTTATCTTCCTTGCAGACGCTGAACGTAGAACAGGTCTCAATGTCATCACCGAATTTGTTTGTGGCTTTATCCTCCCAGGTTGTTATTTATGTTTATAAGCTAGCTCTGACCAAAACACCAGGAAGACCCATTGGAAACGTTACTTTCAAAGTCTATGGATACATGACAATGGGCCAATGTCTTGATTTGGTTTGCTCTCCTGTCTCGACAGAAGAGGTTTTGCTGAAAGTTGATCAGGTGTCTGACCTTAAACTTGCACTGTACATGAAGGTAGGCTATTATCCCTGTTGTAATTGTTTCATCCTCAGGTATAAACATTATCAGATTCCGCCACGGGCGATGTTTTTATGCCAAACCCTGGGCACAGGTTTAGGCAGCATCGTGAACTACATCCTGATCAAAGGTGTAATAGAGAGCAAACGGGAGTATTTGGACGGTACGAGAATTGATCCCACCGGTATGTCTGGCATTTCCAGCATGTTCTTCGTCTGATCTAGTCAATAGGTCAATGGACGGGCCGTTCGGCTGGAATATTCTACAGTGCTTCAGTAATTTGGGGGCTCAGTCCGCTTTCTATCTTCTCTGCTTATGATGGAGCTCAGCGTTGCACAGTTGGACCAGCGCGATTCTTTGCCGGCCAATATCAAGTGCTCTATTATGGCTTCCCCATTGGACTTGCTCTACCAGTCATCCCATACCTTTTGCACAAGCGATATCCTGACATCGGATTTGACAATATTTCAGTCCCCGTCTTCCTGCACGGGATGATAGCCCCACCGCAAATCCCTGCGAACGTGATATTGCCAGGGCTAATCACCAGCTTTGCAAGTCAGTGGTGGGCTAGAACGCGACGAAAGGAATGGTTTGACAAGTACAGTAGGCATATCCTGCTGCAATCATTCAGTTTTACTGATGTTGAAGCAGATTATGTTCTCTCGGCAGCGCTTGTAAGCTAATTTCCACTCTCTCAGAGCTTACTCGTCCTTAAATCTTCCAGGATGCTGGAACATCAGTCAACGCTCTCGTGAGTCTTTATCACCCTATATAGATCTTTCAAGTTAACTCAGTACTCGTTCAAAGGTCATCTACATTTTCGGAATTGGTGAATTCTGGACTTGTGCGCTCTTTACTTACACCTTTCAACCCATTCCTGACCGCGGTAAAGGGTGGGGAAATAGCGACGTTGACAGTGAACACTGCCTGCCCAGCTCATGAAGGAGTTGGGAGGTCCATTCGAAGACTTTGTTCAGGAAATAGAAGCTGAACTATGCATCCTGATTCTTTCCGTGAACCTAACGAGCCTAGGAACTGCGCCACCTTACCGACATTGGTCCCTTTGATTCTCAACCTGATCGCTCATGCTGACGTGCCAAAGAATAGAACTGCTTCCTAACAGAAAGTTGCGCATTCGTTCAAAGAATGTTTCGCTCGGCATGGCAGCAAGGCTGCGTGCAGCACAGGCAAGACAATATAGCCCGAGACACAATGGGAAAGCTCAAAGCTGCAGGTACTCCTGTATGAAAGTGGAGTTGCCACGGTGCACCAGATCCGATGTTACTCACTGTGCTCACTTTTCTAGTTTTCGCGAATCTGAAGCCTTCTTTACGGCCAGTTTACCGTAGTGTGACAATGAGAGTCTTGTGTGTGTCCACGGTCCGAGGTAGGAGTGTACTTCGGACTTGAGGCATTCTTGGAGTTTTCAAATCTCAAACTTCATCTACCGCGTGTAAATGCCTCTTGTTTACCTTCGAAGCTATATGTCTGTCCGGGGCGCATGCGTAGCTAGAGGATTCGCGGTGGGTAGCTTGATGTCCGGACTTGGTTGCATGATGACCACCCCTTCTTATACACGTTCCCATCTCCTGTGTGATGCCATTTACCTCATTGCACGCTCAAGCCGCACACTCCAGTCGCGATGGTCGCCTTCCTAACGATATGTGGTGCTCTGCTTGCCCTCATGAGCTTCCAGTTTACGAATGCGACACCCATCATGGATCGGCCAAAAGACTACGGTGTTGCACAACCATACCCTATAGCCCCAAGGCGAGGGAAATCCACCATGCTATCAGGACTAACGGAATTCACAGATTCAATTATACGACGACACTTCGGAAAGCGTCGAGGAAAACGACCAGAACAACAGCGTTAGCCAGTGGGTATGTTCAAGGTACGTGAAAACCTGTTTCTTTCTCAGAAGCGCTCTGACTAATTTTGCAGTGGGATACTTTCCAAATTGTGAGTTTCCTATTGTAATCGTGTGATGCTGGTATCATGCATTGCATAGGGATGATTTATGCTAAGCCTGAGAATGGCTACCCGAATGGATATAACATCTCCAACATTCCAGCAACAAAGCTCTCTCATATAATCTACGCTGTAAGCTCCTCCTTTTACGGACTAATAAAATTTCACGCGACAGAAACAGTTTGTAGATACAGATGTAACGACTGGGCTTGTAACTTTGACAGATAGTTATGCTGATACGTGTGTAATATTTCTCTTAGACGAGCGTTGTTCTGACAGCACGGTTGCTGATTAGGCAAGCACGCTATGCTGGCGACGTTGTCCAGGTTGGATCTTTGCAAAGCTTGAAATTTCGCCTGATCCTTTTCAGGTTGGGAATAATCTATACGGTAATCTGAAACAGCTATACCTGCTCAAAAAGCAGCACCGTCAGTTGAAAACACTTCTATCTGTTGGAGGTTGGACTGCTGGACAAAACGGTAAGCAACACTCCCAGGAAGTCTAAGAGGAACTGAAGAGTTGTTAGGCCACATGAAGATTATGCTTGATCCTGTTCTTCGAAACAATTTCGTGAGCTCTTGTGTCACGGCGCTGGAAGATTACGGGTAAGAGATTTGAAAAAATACTGTACGATCGATGATGGTCAGTCTGTAGATTCGATGGCATGTGAGTTATGATGGTTTTCCGTCGGATAATGCTAAAGCAAAGTGTTCCAGAGACATTGACTATGAATTTCCTGCTACGGCTGAAGAAGGGCAGGCATTTGCAGACACTCTTACCCTGCTTCGATCTAGGTGTGTCTATTCACTTCTTCCATTTTTGAGTCTCTTGCGATCCCATTCTACAGCCTTGACGCACATGCTGCAGCCAAAGGAGAGCAAATCCCATACCAGATTACTGCTGCAGTCTCCCCGACTTCGACAGGATATCAGTTTTTGAACATCCCTCAAATGCAGGATGCGATGGACTTCTTTAATCTCATGGCATACGACTATGCTGGGTAAGTCGTCCGTTTAGAAGGAATAGATGTTCACAACTCCTTGAGGTCTTGGAGCAATGTCACGGACTATCACGTAAGCTCTTGCTCTTTCAACCACAAGTGGGAGTGACAACAGATTGCAGGCAAATCTCTTCGGAACAACACCGTCGAATCTATCCACACACAACCAACTGCAGGTTTATTACCAACTCGGTGCCCTGAAAAAACATATAGTTATGGGCATGCCACTCTAGTACGCTCTGCATCGTAGTTGAGAGACCGTAGGCTGATCAAGGGTCTGTTGCAGCGCCAGGACCTTCACAGGTATGGCCAAACTTGTTTTATTGACTTCACTGCCGACAATGAGTTGCAGAAACAACGGGAATTTATCGACCTTTCAATGGAGTCGGAAGCTTCCCAGACGGTGCTTACAACTACCGCTTCTTGCCTTTGTCAGGTTCGACGCCAGTGGTCAACCATACAGTCGTAGGGACATATTCTTTCGCTGCTCCTACCATCGCAACCTACGACTCATTGGATGACGCTGTCACAAAGGCGAACTATGTCGTGGACCAAGGTTTGTTGGGATCGATGTATTGGGACCTCAGTGGAGATTCTGCCACGGCCAGCACATCTATTGTCAACGGTGTGAACAGCGTACTGCAACCTTTGGAAAGTTCTCTCAATCACCTGAGCTATCCACAATCTCAGTTCGCCAACGTCCGCAACGGCATACCCTCCAGTCACTTGCTTCCCCCCTCTGGACCGATTCCAAAGACAGCTCCTGTCCAATCTTGCGATGCGGTCTCCCAATGGTTCACAGGAACGGTATATGTGAAGGGAGATCAAGTAGTGCACAATAACTTCCTGTGGGAAGCCAAGTTTTTCGTCCAAAACGAAGAGCCAGTTGTCGGTGGACGATCCTGGACTAGGATCAAAGCTTGTTGAGACTTTTTGTCCTTGCGCTTGTACTGTCGTTCAAAATATTACGTTCTTTTCGAGTAACTCGTGTGCGGCACAGAGTTTGAGGATAAGGATGAATTTCAAAGTCTTAATAGAACAAGCCGCACACAAGGCTGAAAAAATTCAACAAATAAGATAATTATCTAGAAGAGATAAGGACAATACATCACTAAAGGAAGTGCCGACTCTAGTCAGCCAACCTGGAAAAGGAATTTGGCCGAACAGATAAATTCGAAGAAAGTTATTCAGCCGAATGTAGAACCCAAGAGCAAGACCTGCGAGCTATTGTTCCAATCAAGGGAACCGATTCGCAATCGTAACAAGGAATTGTTAATAATGTGACAAGCCCAAGCAGGGAAGGTGGGTATCAACGAGCGAAACGTGGGAACGAAAGAATTGATCTGGAGAGAGAATAAGGGAGGCGAGACTCCCGTCTGATGTGAGGCTCTGTACGCTCATCGTCGTTCCGGCATAGGATCGCTGCTGACGCCTTCTTTGCCCGGCGCGTATGAGAGTCGACTTCCCTCGGTGTAAACGCTGCCCCTCATCTTCCCAACCATCTCATCTTCGTCTCCAACGCCGCCATAGATAGAGTCAGTGACTCCTCCATATAAACCATGATTTCTGCTATAGTTCTGTTCGTCTGGAGTCAAGGTGACAGGTTGATTGGGTGAAGGGAGAGCGACAGATGGGGAGGACGGAGAGTGCGAAGGTTGAGGAGATGGCTGTGGCGTCGCCTGCTGAAGCATAGAAGGGGTGAAGGTCATCCCAACACCAAGTCCGGGATTAGGGGTCAAGTGATTAGCGGATGGATTGGGAGAGGAATCCACTCTAACGTCGAGATTGGAAGGAGTGGTAGGTAGATTGGAGGGAGTAGGAGGAGAGGCAATTGCTGGTGGAGATTGCGGCTGGGAAGAGTTGAATCTGGCGTAGATAGGAGGAGAGGCGGCAGAGGTGGGTGAAGAGGAATACATCAAAGGATGCGCCGAAGTGGGGGGAGAGAAAGGATCTTCGTCATCCGTAGGCGGCAGACTGCGAGGGTGAGACTGTGAAACTGGCTCGTCGTCCTTGTTCTTGCCGCCAAAAAGGCCCTTCAGCTTGGTCTTCGTTCCCTCCATCTTAAAGGTCATGCTCTGCTTCTTCATCATCGTCGGTTTCCCACCAGCAGCCATAGCTTTCTGTTTGTCCGCATACGCCTTCATGGCATCATCTGGATTAACTCCTGGTTTTCCAACGCCGATACCCATGACCAATCCCTTGCCACCAATATCGAGAACCGGGCTCTTGACGAGATCGTCGTCAGAAGCGTAAGATGACTTTGAGATGATGCTGTTATCGCTCTGGAGGGTTGGGAGCGGTTTGGCCTTTCCGTTGGGGCTTCCACCGATAGATTCGACGTCGTTGGAGTTGTTGCTTTCGTACCAGCTACCAGCACGAAGGTCTTGTCCCATAATGACAGCAAGAGCAGGGTTCGCGTTCAAATCGTTCCTAAGTGAACTGGCGACGGAGGACGTAGCATGATGTCCCTTTGTCGGGGTCTTCAGCGGGGACAAGTTGCTATTGGCGTACATGGACACTCGCTTGGCGGCATCTGCAGGGAGAGGATGCTGGTTGGAATTGGAGTACGGTTTCCTATTGGACGACACGCTGGCAGAATGCGAATGTCCATATCCGCTACCGCTATTGACAGAGTTAGCGAATGAGATCTTCGAAGTTCTATCCCGTGCACGGTTCTCGCTCATCTCGAACTTGAGTTTGCTAGGACTGGGCGGAGGGAGACCGGCCGACATGGAGTAGACAGAGTTTGGTCGTCCATCCGCGAAATAGCTGCCATTTCGAAGGTGAGACGGTCCACGAGCGGAGGCCGATGCAACTGAGGGACGAGGGACGCCTCCTGCTGCCTGAATGGCTGCAAGAGATCCGGCGTAAGAAAGACGAGAGCCTGCAATCGACGGACGACCTGGTGTACCCGGTGGAGCTCCGTCTTGCCAGTTCGCAGAAGAGATCATGGACATCCGATTGTCGATTACTTGGGACCAGCGTTTGCGAGAAGTTGTTGCCTTCTTGCGGGAATAAAAGATATATCCCGCAATCAACCCTCCCACTCTGTATTCCAAAACTCTCAACAGTGTTTCTTTTGAGAAGGAAAGTCATACACTAGGAGGGGGACGAGTACAGCAGCAACGAGCTTCCCACCCGAGACTCCAGAAGAGTTGTGAGAGTCCCCTTCTTGTTGAGTGGTTTGGACACTTGGACCGGTGTAGACTGCACCATCGGCGGTGTTGGCCCTACCAGCCCATCAGTCATGATACATTTCTCAAGCGCGAATGAAGCTCACGAAGCAGGCACGCTCCCATCCCACGTAATTTCAAAGTTGGGACCTGTGCCAAAAGGGGAAATTCCAACAGGTTGACCGTTCTTAGCAAAGACGACGTATGCATCGAAGGTCCTGTTAGTAGCCAAAGGGGCACCATCTATTGCTGTCGCATTCCACCATCTTGTATCCAATCCAGAAGGAAGATCTAAGGTCCCTGTAGAGTAGGTTACTCCTTCGAAAACCCGCGAGAGACTACGTGAAACGTAGAGGTAGATGTCGATTGTGGAAACGGTCGATGCGGTCGAGGGTTGGCAAGAAGGACTCCAGGATATAAAAGGCGTGAGGGGAGTAAAGGCTGGAATGGTGCCTGAGATATCGGAGTAGGGATTGGTGCAGCGTTGACGACGGAGGAGGGCAACTGGAAGTTGAAGAATTAGTACCAAAGTCATAGGTAATAGATGCGAGAGAGTCGGCTGGAAAGAACCTTGATGAATGGTGTTTGGAGACAGAAAGATGAACAACTCATCGGTGTGAACAGTGGTCGACACATGCCGAGCACTCCGCTCGTTCCGATCACTTGTGGATGGATCTTCGAGTGGGAGAATTACCATCAAACGCTGAAAACAAGTATAAAGCTATCACGCTTTGCAGGCAACTAGGGCAAAAGGTCCAACAACCCACGGCTGAATACCTTGTCGAAGCAAGCAAGCTCTGTCCTCTCCGTAACACATGGCTCTCACTTCCGACTGAAAAAGCAACTACTGATTCCTTGATCTCTCCCTCGGAAGAGCTCCGGATGTGCTATTGCCTCCTGTTGCAGTCAAGTAGCGCGACCTCGGCGTTCATTACGACGACATAGGTCTTCAACCCACTTCGGGCCTCATCCAGACAAGTGACCAAAGAAATAACTCACCCCTTTCCTCTTCTGCACCTTCCCTGCGCCTCAAAACATCCTTGTGAGCCATTATATATAAATTCTTTGTCGAATCCTGAATCCTTCGATATCCTTCAATTGGTGCAGAGATCCTTTCGAGAATCCCTTTGGAATGCTTGGGTAATGACCGTGGGTACTGACTGAAGGACTGTTGGGGAATCAAAGGAAGGATAGCGAACGGGAGAACACTGAAACGTCGTTCTCGCGGTGCCGCAGAAGAGGGAACGACGGCCCCCTTGTCAAGCTGAGGGGTCCAATCTTTATCAAAGTTGTATGTTTTTGCTCTTCCAGTTGCTTGCTGTTCATGATCAACCGAGTTTGCAGTTCGTTTGACCTATTTATGAGACATGCGAGCTATGGAGCATGATGACGAGGCCTACGAGGTGGGTGCGAGTGAAAGTCACTGTGTGGAGTGACTTGAAATGGGCAGGAAAACGGATGGAAGTTTTGTCTGGTGAGCAACATCAAAGCAGATGACGTTGAGACTTGTATGAGCAATGCCACAGTGATCTATGGCAAGGGGATCCCGATTTTGTGATTATTCATTGAATGAAGCTCACGAAGCAGGCACGCTCCCATCCCACGTAATTTCAAAGTTAGGACCTGTGCCAAAAGGGGAAATTCCAACAGGTTGACCGTTCTTAGCAAAGACGACGTATGCATCGAAGGTCCTGTTAGTAGCCAAAGGGGCACCATCTATTGCTGTCGCATTCCACCATCTTGTATCCAATCCAGAAGGAAGATCTAAGGTCCCTGTAGAGTAGGTTACTCCTTCGAAAACCCGCGAGAGACTACGTGAAACGTAGAGGTAGATGTCGATTGTGGAAACGGTCGATGCGGTCGATGGTTGGCAAGAAGGACTCCAGGATATAAAAGGCGTGAGGGGAGTAAAGGCTGGAATGGTGCCTGAGATATCGGAGTAGGGATTGGTGCAGCGTTGACGCCGGAGTAGTTCAACTGGAAGGTCGAAGAATCAGTACAAGAGCCATAGGTCATAGATGCGAAAGAGTCGGTTGGAAAGAACCTTGATGATTGGTGTTTGGAGACGGAAAGATGTACAACTCATCGGTGTGGACAGTGGTTGACACATGCTAAGCACTCCGCTCATTCCGATCACTTGTGGACGGATCTTCGAGTGGGAGAGCTACTTTTCACCATCAAATGCTGAAACAAGTGCAAAGCTATCACGCTTTGCAAGCAACTTGGGGCAAAACGTCCAACAGCCAATGGCTGAATACCTTGTCGAAGCAAGCAAGCTCTGTCCTCTCCGTAACAAATGGCGCTCGCTTCCGACTGACAACGCAACTACTGATTCCTTGATCTCTCCCTCGGAAGAGCTCCGGATGTGCTATTGCCTCCTGTTCCAGTCAAGTAGCGCGGCCTCGGCGTTCATTACGACGACATGGGTCTTCAACCCACTTCGGGCCTCATCCAGACAAGTGACCAAAGAAACAACTCACCCTTCTCCTCTTCTGCACCCTCCCTGCGCCTCAAAACATCTTTGTGAGCCATTGTATACAAATTCTTAGTCGAATCCTGAATCCTTCGATATCCTTCAATTGGTGCAGAGATCCTTTCAAGAATCCCTTTGGAATGCTTGGGTAATGACCGTGGGTACTGACTGAAGGACTGTTGGGGAATCGAAGGAAGGATAGCGAACGGGAGAACACTGAAACGTCGTTCTCGCGGTGCCGCAGAAGAAAGGACAGTCGGCCCCTTGTCAAGCTGAGGGGTCCAATCTTTATCAAAGTTGTATGTTTTTGCTCTTCCAGTTGCTTGCTGTTCATGATCAATCGCACGGTTTGCAGTTCGTTTGACCTATTTATGAGACATGCGAGCTATGGAGCATGATGACGAGGCCTACGAGGTGGGTGCGAGTGAAGCTTCAAATGTAGTCACTGTGTGAATGACTTGCACAAAAGGGCAGGAGAAGGGATGGAAGTTTTGCCTGGTGAGCAACATCAAAGCAGATGACGTTGAGACTTGTATGAGCAATGCCACAGTGATCTATGGCAAGGGGATCCCGATTTTGTGATTATTCATAACGGCGGAATAGCGGAGTTTCTCTTGACTCAGGCAAAACGATGCTGTTAAAAGCTGCTGCTTGCACACATTCCTCTCCATTCAAGCCATTGTACGGAATGGCGGGGACTATGAGCCATGAAATTGTGCTCAGAGAGTTGTGGCTCTTCCTGTCTCACTTCGTTCCCTCCAAGCCTGAGTCTTTCGCGCAGCGTAACTTCAAGTCGCTGCGGGAAGAGAGGATTGGGCCGCTCACATTCTGGGAGTTTGCCATTGAGAGACTCAGAAATGGGGCGCAAGTGCTTGTGGATGATTTGGGGGTGAAGTGTGAAGACAGAGAGGAGGCAATTAAGCAAAAAGTGAAGGAGTTGAGAGAAGAGTTTGAAAATGTGCTCACAATGTTGAGGTTCGTAAAGTCGGCCTTGATGCACCCCGTTAAACAAGAATTTGTCCAGGGAGGAAAGCACCTTGGACGCCCCGGACGAGGCTGACACGTTTAGTAAAGTCCTCCGGGGTCATCGAAAGCCATTCGAGGGATGTGAATTCTCGACCCTTGTGGCAGCGATCACATTAAGTCAGGATGCCATCGACGATTCCTCCTCCTCTCCTACCGCCCAAACAAACGAAACACTATCACCTTTGTCAACGGACAGCGCAAAGGCCCAAACGATACAAGGCTTCCTCATTGAAGCTCTCGAGTTCACCTCCATGACCTACCGCAAGTCTTCTGTCGAGTCCGCACATGCAAAAACCTTTTCCTGGATTTTCGATAACACCCATCCTTCTGAGTTTGCTTCCTGGCTTGAGGGCAATGAAGGCGTATATTGGATTTCTGGGAAGTTTGGAAGCGGGAAGTCGACGCTTTTGAACTTTATATACGACCATCCCTCCATGCGTAACTGCTTAAGAAAATGGGCCGGGGAGAAGAAGCTCAGCCTCGCTCGATTCTTTGCTTGGAGTTCAGGTGCGCTTGAACAGCGATCAATGCGTGGCCTACTCCGCACCTTGTTGCATCAGATCCTGTCGGAACATACGGAGCTGGTTCACGTCGCCTTTCCTTCACTTTTCCAACAGCTCATGAAGATGGATACAAAGGAGCGCATCAAGTTCCGGCGGAAGATGGTGTGGGAGCTTGGGACGCTGATGAGTGGACTGAGAAATGCTTTGCGTGCATCACAGGAGGAAACTAAGTATTGCTTTTTCGTTGATGGATTGGACGAGTTCGAGGGAGAGGATCAGCATGGAATCATCTCCTTCCTAAAGGATCTGGCGAGGGAAAACGTGAAGATTTGTGTCTCCAGTAGACCTTGGACCATTTTTGAGGAAGCGTTTGCGGATGTGAAGAAGATGTATCTTCAGCGACTGACGTTATCGGATATGACCTACTATTTCGAAGACCAATTTACGGCTCAGGTCAATTTAGATCATGTGCCATCTGTACTGGTGAAGGAGACAGTCCATAGATCACAAGGGGTGTTCCTCTGGCTCACCCTCGTCGTGAAATGCCTGCGAGAGGATGTATCTAATTCTGCAGCTGCAGTCGATGAAGCCGTTCTACTTCGTTTCCTCCGCGCCTACCCATCAGATCTCGACGATTTGTTTCGCTATCTGCTCTTCACTGGTCAGCCAAAAAGCGCGCTGAAGAATGCCTCACGACTGTTCCAACTCCTTCGCGCCAAGGAGGTGGTCGGTGACCTACTCAAGGATGATACAGCTTCTTCTTTGAGAGAATTAGGAGAGGCGGAGCATGATGAGGTTATTTGCTCTTCTATTGAGCGCGCCGATGCGGAGGAGACGTGGGACAACTTGCAAGACACGAAGCTGCGAGTGGAACGGAACTGTGCTGGGCTGCTGAAGATCACCAAACTGCCAGCACAGAGTAAAGAAGAAGTGATGGACCTTTCAACCGGAGAACGATGGGAAATCATCGAACAGCTTGCAGATAGCAAGATCAGCTACCTCCATCGAACCGTCCGCGACTTCCTCGTCGCGTCTCCTTCAGGAGTTGGGGTCTGGACAGACTTTTTGGAACAGACCGTAGGCGAAAGCTTCGACGCTCATCTCTCCCATCTCCGCTCTATCATCCTCCATCTTAAGAGGCCGTACTCCAAACCAAAACGTCACCGATGGTTTGACCTTTTGTGGGAGCCTCACATTACCTACGGACTCACACATGCTCGCTTTGCCGAGGGTTCTGTTGCTGATACAGCGCAGATGGTTGAGTTGCTAGACGAACTGCACGAGACCTTGAACTGGTATTGGCAAAAACGGAAGGCAGGAGACGAGCAAGACCATTGGGCCAAAAATGCGTTTGGCGTCTTTGAACTCCGGGGAGCAACCGAGATTTACGAACCGTTCCTCTCCTTGGCGATCAAGTTCGGGCTCTTTCGCTATGTCGAGGCGAAGCTACGGCAGGAGAAATACTTCTACAAGAACTCGAAACCTCGTCTTTCTTTCGCAATAGATTTTCTCGTCCATGACCGTCAGACCATATATCCACTTTCTTCTCCAGAACTGGTCCAAACCATTTTCAAGTTGGATGATTCCAACGCAAATCTAGAATATCGGGAATTCGACAAGTCTCGCCCTGAGACTCCGTTCATCTATTGCATGAAGCTTTTGAGAGAAGCAAATCGGAGGAACTGGTTGAAACCATTTGACTCAGAGGACGCAGGCACAAAGAGGTGGACATCGATCGTTCAGCTGTTTCTCGAAAACGGAGCTGACCCTGGGGCTGTCATTAAAGCTGATGCTTGGGATCCCGAAATAACCGTCGCAGGAGTGCTGGACTTGATTTTACAGCGGTACGGCTCCAGGGAAGTAAAAGTCCTGACCACTATGCTGAAGGGGCGAAACTAAGAGTGATATTTGGATGATCAGTCCGACGCTGCTTTCACAGTCACAGTGTGGAAGGTGTTTCATTATTTTTCATTTTAATACTATGTTGAATCATAAAATCATAACGTGAGCCTGGAATTCGATGCTGTCATCTTTGAAACATCATCTCCTCAGTGCAACCCAACCTGGGCTAGAGAATAAGAATATACGCCAGCCGCGCTCACGCACAACGGTACGACTTGAGAACATATGGACGTTTTTGTAGCCCCTGTTCACAGGTCTGTGGAGTTGTAACAGGCCGAAAGATCTTCATCTTTCTAGACTCGGTGCTATCTACTTCCACCTAGCCGCTCCTTCGCTTCTCTTGGCCCCGGTGTGCCGCTATCAGTCACAAGAACTCGAGATGCCTATTGCCGGAGGGTCAAATGCGTCATAGATATTGTCAACGTCATGACTAGCTGTAGCACTGCCTGAATACTTGATCTGCTAGCACCGACACGACACTCCCGTATTCGCGAAGAGACAGGCTTGGGAGAATGGGTCGGAGACGAAGTTGGAAAGAATGAGTTCTCCTTGATGAGGTATAAAAGGGGCGGTGAATCTCGTCCAAGGATCCCATCAATTTTAAGACCTCATTCACCCAAACTTGATATTTGACATCGACTCATAACGATAATCATGAAAGCTCAACAAGTCATCACCTCTCTCAGCCTGCTCGCATCTTCAATTGTTGCCACACCTTTGAGCAAGGTCAAGAGACAGGATGCCGTCAAAACTGATGTTTGGGATGATGCTGACAACAAGATCATCTACAGCAATGGATGGACTCATCTCAGTATGGTAGTTTTGCTCTCCTTTCGTGAGACTGAAATTGGTTCAGCAAACCAGGGAGACAAAGTCCACGATGGCACCGAATCCTACACCAACGATTCTCAAGCGTATGCAAGTTTTTCCTCAAATGAAATGAACTGAAGCTTTACTGGTCTACCAGTCAACTGTTCATTCCAGCACCTGTCGAAGCGCTCTATAACATCACGATTTGGGCTGGAAAGAAGAACGACAGAGGAGACTTCTTCGTCGAAGTTGACAATCAATACCTCGGAACTGGCCATTTATACGATGCTGAAGCAGAGGAATCCACACCAACGCAGATAGTGTATCAGCAGAACGGGTTTGTCTGAGCGCCTCGGTGTTGGACCCGAAAACTCATGCCTTTAACTAACAGAATCCATGCCACGGCCAACTCGAACTTTAGGATTAGAAACGGTGGAGCATACTACTTGTCTTTCGACTGTAGGTTGTTCTGTAATTTTGTTTCTTGTATCTAATGTATAATCTAGATCTGACCCTTGACTATTCCTATTGAGGACAAAGTGTTTGAATGATGAACTTTATCTTCATTGTTGATATTGTAACATTCAAATTTATGTGAACGCTCTTTGACAAAGGACAATGCATTTTCTTTTCCTGAATATCTAGTTCTAGCGTTGGCGACAGAGCGACAACGCAAATCTTGAATCCCGCCAAAAGGGGCTGCACAGTCCTGTCACAGAATGAATGTTTTGTTGCCAAATATTTGATTGTGGCATGCTTTCTTTTGTGTGTGGACTGGGATTCGTAGAACTGCAGGAACCCAGGAGAAAGAAAAACTGACAGCATAATCCTCTCCTGTCAAGTACTACCCGTCGTATATCGTACGCTTCTCTGCTCATATAGGATTCTCAGATTCCCGGAAAACTGACACGGAGCAAAGCCAGCGCGCGAGGGCGCATGGCAGCGCAACAACCTAAAGAAAACCAGAGTCGTAGTGTTGTCTCTTCCCGCTTTCTCCA
This sequence comes from Atractiella rhizophila, assembly GCA_021432655.1. NCBI lineage: Eukaryota > Fungi > Basidiomycota > Atractiellomycetes > Atractiellales > Hoehnelomycetaceae > Atractiella > Atractiella rhizophila. Next base: position 74,379 of record MU271202.1, on the reverse strand, counting down.
CCTCCGACGGGAACACGCCTTGCTTGCATGGAAGATCGGTCCAAAATGTGCATATGGTCACGCACAAATCTAGGCAGTCCGGGGCTTGGGCGGGCACACGGCATCTTTCCCAACTCGCTCTGCTCCTGTAAAACCACGTCCAGCTCGAATTAGCTCCTTTAGAGCTTTCCTGTTCCCCACTTAGATATCGTCTATTGGGACATTTAAGGTGGTGGTTGTGTTATTCTTGGCCACTCTCCATTTTTCTCAGCTCCCTTTCAACCATCATCGACCTGTCGAGCCCTTCGATATGCCTCTCCTCCTCCTTCTTCAAGCGTTCCTCGTCAACGCTCAATCTGAAACGTCCTTCCCGTCCTACATCCCATCCGTGGTAGTAGGCAGCGGACCCTCTGCCATCCCAGTCTCCTCCTCGGTCGCACCAGGGACATGGGAGGCAGGTGGCAGCGTAACTGTTAGCGGGACCGTGCTTCCCCCTCCTTCGATGACGGGGATGGGTCGACAAGCTCAGATAAATTCTGCCACGGACTTCTGTCTCTTCCTTCCACCAAACCCGGACAAAGAGAACCTCGTCCAGGCTGAAGCTGATGCCGTTGCTTACTGCTTCAATCCCTAGTGATTCCTTCATTTGATCGATCCAATTTTCATGCTGAAGGTCTGGTGACAGTAATGAGACCCGTCCTTTCCCCGATGGATTTATCACGAGAGCGCACTTTCGAAGGGCTGCGGACTATGTGCAAGTCAGTGGCACGTATGACTGGGCTAGGATGAATCTCAATCCTTACGATTGTATGGTTCCTTCCCTTTGATCTGGAGAAAGATTAATTACTTGCAGGTGGTGGAGAATATGACAATCACGGACCGGATGGCGTCGTGCGTATCTCTTGATAATACACAGAGTGATTCTGATAGACAGCAGGGAAATCCCGTTGGTGCACATATCGACGGCGGTCAAGACTTTTTCGTGGGTCTTCTGTCCTTGCCTCTCAGCAATCCTTCCTCAATGAGCCGTCCCTAGCAATTTCTTGGACATTGCGATATCCCCGGTGTCGGAACATTTGTGATCCGCTCCTGCTTCGGAGACCAATCCTATCCCTACTGTCGCAACACCTTCGACCTCATGGGCGGACTCTGGGTCGCGCCAGGAGACTATAACGTGGATCCAGGATGGACGAACTGCGACGCGAACGCTGATCTTCCAGTCGGAGTCTACAACGACTCTTACACCTTCGCTCAGGGTCAATCCGTCACTCCGACACCTGTCACCGCTCCTGCTTCCTCCAATTGTGTGGAAACCGCCAGTCCCGTGAACAAAGGCGTCACATATTACTTTGAGGATAACGTCTCCGGTATTGGCTCTGCGACGGGTAAAACTGGTAGCACTGGTGGACCTAAAGAAACTGGTGGGAGTGGAAGTGGAGGTTCTGGAAGCAATTCGGCCGCTGCACCATCTGGAGGTGTTGCTGCCTTTGCGGTGATGGCTGTTGCGGGAATGGTGGTGGGAGTTTTAGCCATTTTGTGATTTGATCTTTGAGTTGGTGGACGTTTATGATGGACTTCTGTGGGGATGTTTCAGCGTTGAGCTTTCCGAGTCGAAGCATTTTAATTACGAGCCTTCTGGCTATATTTCCATCCATCTCTGCAGCACTCTCAATGTCTCATTTTTGTTCAAGTTGCAATTTGAGTTGTTTGATGTGGCCAACATCCAACATCTTTACATGGGTTTACTACCTGAATTGGAGAGGTCTCAAGAGAACACTCTCTCTGTCAATTAACGGGGACGCTCACGTTCCTCATTACATTTGAAAGTGACAAGTTTATACATGACACGCAGAAGCTAGCCGCTTTTGTCCCAAAAAGGCAAGATCTCCCGCACCAAAACCCACCATCGCCATTGAGGCAGGCACCATGTTGTCAACCCTTTTGAGCCTCCTCTTCCTTTCTCCAACTCTCTCTGCACCTATTCCGCACGCGGGTCTTCAGCTTTCCGCCTCTTCTTTCCCCCAGTTCCCCCAGCCGGATTCCTTTGTTATCGAGTTTTACAGCCCTTATTGCCCACATTGTCGAAATGTAAGCAATTCTCTGTATCGCAGTGTGTCTAGTTATAACTTGCGGTGCTTATAGTATGCCCCTCAATGGGTTGAGCTGGTGGGGAAGGACGACATTTTGCATGCACAAGGGTTGAAGATGGCTCAGGTAAGCATGTTCAGAATCTTGCTTGGGTACATGTAAGCTGACCAATGATGGTTATAGGTTGACTGTGTAGCCAACGGAGACCTCTGTGACCAACAAAAGATCAAGTTTTACCCTACGCTCAGGTTTTACAGGAAGAATGGAACCATAGTGGAACACTCTGGGAATCGGTCAGTGTTACTATTTCCTCCATTCATGTAGGCTATGCTGATTTCAGAACTGAAATAGCTCTCCAGACATATTCGCCCCTTGGATTCTTGAACAACTTGCAGCGGATATACCAGCCCCTATTCCCCTTGTCAGTAGTCCCGAGGAAGAGCAGGACGAGCTTGCGCTTTCGCAGGACGAGAGCGAACAACATCCGGATCACTCCTTGACTGAAAGCAAAGAAGACTTAGAAGATAGCATTTTCGCCGACCACAACTCGTCCAATGGGGATGTACCCTCTCCTTGTATCGGCGACGCCTGTGCTCCAACTTCCTCTCCTTCATCTTCCTCCAACCTAGACACCGCTTCCTCGGAGGGGCATGAAGGAGAAACAGCGGTCGCTATGAGTCCTACGCCCACGAAAGAGCCGGCCTTACGACTACAAACTCAGCCTCATCGCACGCGCCAGATACCTAACCAGAGCGGAGAAGTGGTCTACACCCTCTCTGCTGAAGAGTTTGATATGTTCATCGACCCGAAGGAGCATAGGGGACCAGTTTTTGCGGCGTTCAAAGCGCCGTGGTGCTCACATTGCAGGAAATTAGCTCCCCGTACGTCTTTGCTTCAACATTCCAGTAGAATTGATTAAAGGTGGCATAGTGTGGAAGGAACTTGCAGAGAGAACCAAGGGGGTAGCTAATATACTTGAAGTCGATTGTGAAGCAGATAAGAACAAGAAGCTCTGCAGGCGGGAAAAGGTGGAGGGTTTTCCGACCCTCTATTTGTTTGTATTCTCCCGCTCTGCAGCACGGCTAAGCTCATCCTGTGGCAGATACAACGAGGGACAGAAGGTTGAATATAAAGCGAAGCGCAAAGTTGATGAGTTCGAAAAGTTCGTTAAGAAAGCGATTGCTGCAACAGGCGTCAGAGAGATCGATACCGTCGATGAGTTTAAACAGGTACTAGAGGAGGAGGAAGTAATGTATCTCCTGGTGTCGCCTGGTGGAGAACAAGATCAAGATGCATTGGTATGTTCTTTTTCTCTTCAGCATCTTTGTGCTCAGAAGAGATGTAGAAAACGATGCAAGCGGCTGCAAAGCGATTGTCTATCTATCAAGTCCTCATGTTTCAGACCTCATCTCCCGAAATTACCCAACACCTCTCTATCTCTTCGCCGACCATCTTGGTCTTCAAATCAAACTCTGCTCTCCCCTTCGCCCAACTCTCCCTGCCCGCCTCTGAGTACAGCCTCACTACCTTCCTACATCGCAATCGCTACCCAGTTCTTTCGGAATTGACAAGCGCAAACTTTAACGGCATCATGGAAGCCCCCGAGCATCCGCTCGTTGTCATTACAGCTCTGAGTCATGCGAGAAATACGAGGAGAGAGATGGAACAGAAAAAGAAGAAGCTGAGAGGAGTGGTTGATAAGTGGCTTGAGAGGACACCTGCAGACGGAGAAAGACAGACTGTTTGGGTTTGGGTCGATGGAGACCAGTGGGAGAAGTGGCTGAAGAGCATGTATGGTATGAAAAATGGGATGGGAACCGTCGTTGCGGACCATACGGTAAGTTATTGGCATGCCTTGTAGCAAAAGCTAACGAAAAAGCATAGGTCAAAGCATATTGGGACGAATGGAGTCCAAAGCAGACCGTCAAGGACGTCGACGAAGAGAAAATCATTGGTATGTTCTGCCACTGCCATGAATTCAGATACTTCAGCTAAAGATTGACTGGTAGCTCTGGTCGAAAACGTTCTTTCCCAAAGTATCCAGCCCAAGAGCTCCCAAACTTGGATCGAAACCATCACATTCGTTCGTCTTCGCAATAATCTTTCTTGCCTGATTGAACACTGACAATCCAAACAGGAATTGTTGCATCTCATGATGACAATGATGGCATTTATCACTTCCCACCCGATCCTCTCCTTCTTTCTCTTTATTGCTTTCTGCTCTTTCTCCTTTATGCTGCTCAAGCGTTCACTGGATGGTCCGTCACGGCCCTCTAAACGCTACTCGGGCTCCACTGGGCGGACTGGGGTTTCGGATCGGGATTATTGGGGAGGGGAGAAAAAGACACGGGTTGACTAGATGCTTTGTTTGAGTTTAATTTGCACATATTCACAGTTACAGCACCATTTAACAACCTAGAACCAAGGGAAAACATATGGCACGAAGCAATTAAGAACGCACGTAAGAAACCAGATAGCGCGAAGCAAGCCGAGTATGCAAGCCGCAAGTGCTGAAGTCAGGGATAAAAATGAAGCAGGTCAGGATGACACCAATGGCTCTCCCAAAGTTGGTGGCAGCCCTATACTTGCGAGGAAATCGCCTAAGGTTATGGAAGAATCAAAACTCAATGTTGATTGAAACTCTTCCTCTTGCTGAGCCTTTAGATTGATCATGGCAAGTTCGATCACGGAGATGGACTGTGGGATCCAATTGTGGTCCCAAGATTTTTTATAGTCCTCCAGGCCGTCTTTTATCCTGTCATTTGAGTCAACATGAAAGGTAGGTGATCCGGGATGTAACGAAAAGGGCTTACCATTGGAGTTCTTCGATCTTACGTTCAAGAGTTAGAGGAACGAATGAGCTCGGCACGGTGCTCGAAGATTGAAGTATTGGGTCTTCAAGTGGGGCACTGACTAAGAGTTGGATGCCAATGGGGACGTAGTCTTTAAGAAGCGTCAAGCCAAGGTAGCTTCCCGCATTGCCTCCGAGTTGAACCGTGTCCTATGCAATTCCTTCAGCACGTTTCGCTGAGTGCGTCAAGATTATGAAAAGGCGCACCTTCATGATCTCTGCTAACCAACGACTGCTCTGAATGCCCATCGTCACAACAAGCGCATAATCCTCTTCCCACTCCTCTCCCTTATTAAGACGCTCAGTCAGGTTGGTGTAAACGATTGCTGCCAGATAAGCGAAGGAGCTCTTCAAAAAGAGCAAGTAGAATGCAGGTTTGAACACCTTATAGCTTGCCGGAAGGCGGGCATAGTTCTTCGCAACGAAGGGGAGTGTGGCGCCGAAGAAATAGAGGCGGGAGAGGAGGGTGGAGAGGTTGGCGCGGGTGAGAGGAGTGCGACGAGCAGCTCGACTGGTGATGTGTGAAGCGATGGCGCGAGCTATGAATGCGGATTCGCAAAGGTGGGGGAGAGTGATGAGCCAGAAGACGTGGTCGCGACTCATCTGTTCTTTGTCTAGTGATTGATGGAATGCTTGTTGGAACTCCCTTGCCGTTAAATCAGTGACCGTAATGGTGTTTAGGGAATGGATGCACCCTGAACAGTTTTCAGCTGCGTACTTGAGCAAATCCTCCCATGACATGTCTTGTAACATCACGGCCCTTGTGAGGTCGTTGTATTCATTATGTGGGGAACAAATCTCATAGTACTCTTCTTCAGATCTGATTTGTCGTCAGGAGTATCTTTCAGGCAGGAAAGGCAACTCACAATCTAAAAATTATCAGTACTTCTCAGAATGGAGTGAAAGAACCACTCACGGTGGGATTGTCCCCAGCCTCGCGGCGATTAAACTTGTGAAAATCTAACGCATTGTTATTTGAACAGGATCTATAGCAGGCACAGAAAACTTACCCAGATATGATAAGCATTTTGTCCTTTTTCGTCTACCCATTCTAGAGCATCGGCAGTGTCAGTGAGGCTCCAGGAAGGTGTAACAGACGAGCCTTTTGTGGGTGTGCTTTCAAAGTAAATTTTGAGCTGTTCACATGCCAGCACAGTGTACAGTCGTATATTGGTCGTTTGATCCGGCTCGTCTATCACCTTTTCAGCTGCGGAGATGGGGAGTAAGAGGCAGAGAGGACTGACGATGGAATGCATTCAAGAGCAAAATGAGTATCGCTAACGTCTCCATGCCCAATTTCCCTTTCGTCACTCCTCGCGACTCGGACATTGCGAGTGCAGAATCCCATAATTTCGAACCTGGTTCTGGTCAGACGTTCCAGACGTGATAGTAGTTTGAACTTACGAACGTCTGTCTAGGATGTGAGCTTTACATAGCATATGGTAAGACGAAGAGACGCACCTCTGCGGTCAGCCAGGAGTTTGGACGATCGAGACGCGGTCATGAAAACAGCTTCTGCTAGGGATTCCTGTTCTCGCGTCATGGTGTCGGTGTTGAAAGCGTGGTAAAATTTGTGCCATGGATAAAGATGCTCTGGTGTGTATTGCGAAGAGAGGAACTCTACAATGGAGTCGGTCAGCGAAGAGATGACGGTAGTTTAATAATGAGAGCTAGATTCTAGCTATGAAAATGCAAAATTGGGGCGATGTTGGAAAGTGCCCTATTTAGGCCACAATTTTTGAACAGTGGAGCGGCGGTTACGGTGAAGCTATGACAGACTGCTCCAGCATTCTGCGTGAATGAGCACAAGATGATGGTCAAAAAGTAAACAGAGAATGTTGGACTTGGATTTCTCCTTCATGTTGCAAACAATCCGTGATGACTGTGGTGCTAAGCTTTGCAGACGCCAAATCCATAAAACAAAACTAATAATACAGCTGATGACACAGTCGGGACCACAAGCATTTGCTCAGTCCGCAAGCCGAGAGTTGCAAAGCCGCAAATAATGAGCAGCGAGAAGATCCCGAATGCGTTACAACGTAACATCTTCATCATTGAGAGTGGTTCATGATCTCTAATTGATCAGAAACTTCACAGGTGCTAGCATTCCGCAAAATCGCAATTCTTCTGTGCTGCTTCTACGCCGCAAAACGGGCTATAGGCTTTGGCCTCACAACACAATATCCCGAGACACTGACACTCGAATGGGAGAGCATACTTCGACGCACCCTGCACCAAAGAGCTCTTCACTGCCTTTCCTAATTCCAATCTCACGACTTGATCCTCCGCTTTGCTGGTAACCACCGTTCCCGCTCCAAATTTCTGCCTAGCCAAGGCGACAACAGCACCATCCCTCCTGTTCTTCCTTCCGCCACCCAGTTTCCTATCGAGGGTACAGTTGATCCCACGCTTCTTGCACTGTCGACATTGCTCCTCTAAAGATTCGCTGGGTCGATCGCATCGTATTCGACGCATACGGCACGCGTCGCACGAGGGGAGTTTGACGACGGGTGGACTGAGTCCATCTTCTCTGGGCGACGAGGAGCTCGATGCTGAGGATGACATTGTTTCTGCTCTGCGCTATCTCGTCGTTCTCTCTCTCTTGCCGTTCTGCAGCGTCGCCTTTACGAACACGGAAACGGACAGCAATTATGAACGGCCTCATCGGATTCACGGTGCCGACAACGGACGCAGACATGACTCATTCTGCTAATCCGGCCCAGGTCGAGAACTGTCATGTCCGTGCCCAAATCCAGGGCTGAAATTAACTCCGAACCTGGAACCGATCTCTTTATTGGCGCTAGCACCTCCCTTTGTTGGTGCCTAATTCATTCTGTCCCCAACGACCACGAAGCATTCCTCCCTCGCCACTTGGCGGATCCCCATTCTTCTTACATACGCTTCCCGTCCCACTTATCCCCTCGCTCGTGAGCGTTTTCTTCCCGTTTTCGGAGCGCGGATTGATGGGGGGTGGGGGCAGAACGAGCGTTGTCAGGAGCATGCGTGAGGAGCCATCGAGGTCGATGAAGAAGTCTCTTTGGGGTCCCTCCTGGAGAGGTTATATACCGGATGAGAAATCCGCAAAGATCCTGTGTGTAAGTCACCCTTTTGAAAGTTGAAGCGATGATTTGATGTTCTCTTTAGCATGCGGCGATAAAGGGTCATGTCCCGCTTCTCCTGGCTTCCAAAGTCGACAAAATGGAGAAGAAACGTGTCGCTGTGCCGGGTTGGGTTTGGGTCTTCAATCGTGCCCAATGCAGGAGATGGTACGATACGCTGAAGTGGTACGGATATCCTCACTTTTCGCCTATTTGTCTTCGCTTGGATTCCAGAATCGCTGACGGCATGCAACCTGGATAGGGAACAAGCTCGCAATTCTGGTCCTTGGTCGATATCCGTCGAGTCTCCCCACAGCTCTTCCACCCTGTATTCATTCCCACAACCGCTCATGCGCCTCATGATCACTTTTTCCATCCCTTCCCTCACCACCGAACCGACTTTCATCACGATGGTTCAATACCAGTACCGTTCCGGGGAAGGTCTGCCGTTACGTCGCGTAGCCGATGACCCGGCCTTAAAAGTCTTCCACCAGCGATATGGCGAGTGGGAGAATCAGTACATTACCAAGTGTCAGAACGGGCAGACGACTCAGGTCAGCGTGAAAGACGGAGCTTCAAAATCACGCTCAGGGACCACGAATGAAGAGGACGAATGGATAGGCACCTCCACGGCTTCTCCAGAAGGAGCTCCCACCTCACTCCCTCCCAAAACCTCAGACGATCAACCCTCCTCCTCCTCCTCTGCCACTGAGACCAAAGCCGATGAAGTCGTCACCATGGATGTGACGTATGATGACCTTGTCCGCTTCGCCGATCAAGAGCACAGAGGTCTCAAGGTCACATACGGTGTCGCTCCCGGACCGCCAATGAAAGAATTGGATGGATGGAGCGATTTTATGCCTGAAGATGAGGAAGCTGAGAGGGCGCGAAAGGAAGAGGAAGAGGCGAAGAGGGCGCAGGAATCGAAAATGTATGAGATGCCGAAGAAGAAAAGACAACGGAAACGCAAGAGACTGCCTGAGGAGGAATGGAAGTATTTTATGCCGAAGGAGAGCGAGGTCCAGGTTTATCGGACTCAGGAAGGACGGATTTATGGAGAGGTGAAAGAAGGGAAGGTGGATGGTGTTGAAGGAGGTGGAGGGACGTATCGATTTCCGGAGAGGGATGAAGAGGTCGAAATGGGACAAGATATGGATGGAACAGCTCATTGCACTGGGCATGAGTGGATCCCTCCTAGTTCAAACAACTTTACGACGTCTTATTCCCATCCGGAACGCCACGTCATACCGTATGACCCTCACCCGACCCCGTATATGGACCTTTCATCAGCGTCCTCCCCTCAAAGCCATGCAGAACAGCACCCAACACCGTTCCGATTCCCTCCTTCTCCCGTTAACGAAGGAGCGTTGGCATACACTCCCCTTGCTCCAACGGAATCTATGGACGACGGCGCTCAGCTCGATGTCGCCCAGAACTGCATGCAGATAACGTTTCCCGCCTCAGAACAGTTCAGTCAGCCCACGCCTACCCCTTTCATGGGCGACACCTCATATTTGTCAACCTCTTACGCTTCAGACGCCGGTACGCCACTTCCGCCCAACGAGGAGCACGCGTTCTCGCCTGTTCTCGATGAATTCCAGCCGCTGTCGAGCGAGACGACGCCTTCCACATACACCTTCCCTCCCGTCGCTGCTTTCTCTCCACCCCCAAATGACGCTCCGCTTCAAGATCCAAATCCTGCATATACCTTCCCGCCTTCTACCCCTTCGCCTCAAGAAGCAATGGCACAATTCACCTTTCCTCAATCCAGTGCTCTGTCTCCAGCCCCTATGTCTGATTCATCACCTCAAGACAAAGCCGCGATGGCAAACGATGAGCCCGCCCCCGGCTCTTCACACTCGAGTCCATACATGCCATCCAGCCCCTCTTTTGTCGTTACTCTCTCCGAGCTCGAAGGCTCTGGCATCAGCTCTTCCTGTTTCATCGTCGGTTCTCCCTCTCCCACAGCCACGCCGACAGTACCTGCCCAGCCAAGCTCCGTACCGACCATGCCGACAGATGATCAAGCGGTTGTGTTGGGTAAGAAACTTGCGGAGAGCAAGCTGCACGAACAAGTTTCGTTTAACGCCATTTATGAAGGATGCGATAATCCTCTCATCTCTGAGAGGGAGTGGTGGGATTTTTATGAAGAAAAAGCGAGACGATTCTCTGAAGAATTCGGTTCCTATAAGTTCCCGGCGAGTCGATCTCCATCTCCGGATCGGATGGAAGTCGACTTTGACGATTTTTGATATTTTGTTATGATGTGACAACAAAAAGCATTCCGTGTTGTTTGGTATCCGTATATGTGCTCACTCTCATCCCCTCCGTGTCATCTAACGTTTATTCCCATTCTTGTCTTATTGATTGATCGGAATCATGGGTGTCTGTCTATCCATTCTAACGTTGCAGTGCTCGTCTATGCGATCGAAGTGAATCGAAGTGGCAGGGAGTCGTTAGAAGTTCATTTTTTGTCCACAAATCACCTTTCTTCTGTCTGGTCTGCTGGTCTGTACTGTTTGTGTATTTACTTGTCCTATCTCACCTCCTCAGTTGCAATCGTACACGGATCAATATTAAACGTTGCTAGTATTCTCGATTGCACTCAGCGATAACGAGGTAAGGAATCCTATCATTCAATGAACTATTCTTTAGAATAATTGTATATTGAAGTCAGGCGAAGGTTCATGCAGAAACAGGCAGCCCGTTGCGTCAACGTCAATAAAATTAGCACAACGAGAAAATAAAACGTATCCCAAGTTTGTTAAGGATTGGAACGAAGGTGCCATCACTCTCGCTCAAGTACGCGCCATTCACAGTTAGATTGACTGGTCGAGAGTAGACGCTCCCTCAAATGGTGAGGAAGGTTCGATATTCGATTCCACGACCCTATCAATACTCTAACAACAGCCAAATTAGATCACAAACAGCAAGTTCCCGTGATAATCAGATCTAGGCTAATCACTCAACATCATTACTACTTCGGCTGCAGAACACTCGAGACAAGACGCGGGAGAGGGAACAGCTGAAGAGACAAAATCGTCACCGGTTCAAGGCATTGCTTCAAACTTATCGTCGGAGAGACACAAGCTCAGTCAGGGAATAAATCATCGTCGCACTTTTGCATTTTCATATGCTAGTAGTCATGTTATGTTGGTGAGCCAATCAAGACCAACGCGGCGCGATAGAGACCTGATTGACAAAATATTTTATAGACACTGTACAGTTATGTCACAAGTGAATTCCGTTTACATGTTCTAGTTGTTTGACGCGTCAGCAATCTGTGCAGTAGATATCAAAGAAAAGGGACCCTCACCTGGTCCTCTTTCTGCATCATCAGGCTCCACCAGCTGGCTCTGAAGAGCGTGAACACGAGTCCTAACTTCTCCTCCCAGCCATTTTGCATGAGCTCCACACCCAACGGAACCTGCTGAATCTCGCCTATAATTTTATCTAGCTGATCAAGGGAATGAGGATCGAGCGAGAACTAGCTAGAAACGCGCACTTCTTTCAGTTGAAAGTCTAGAGTCGTCAGCTCCTCCAGTACAGAGCGTTCTAGCGGATGCAGCTCTGCTGGCGGTGGCGTCAAAGGCGAGGAAGACCTCTCCATAATAATGTCGAAACAGGAGGGATACAGTCACGTGATTTCCTGTTCTGGAAGGATGCGGATATAAGTGAAATCCGAGAGTGCAGGATTGCGAAACGACGTCCACTACGACTTATCGACTTCAACACTCCGAGTCGATCGATGGCGTTGGGTCTCTGATGGAATCGTCGTCGAATCAGCAGCGTAGAAGGTCGACGAGAATCCAGCAACAGCAATCTCAATCCATCCAGCAATCCATCCAATCGCAATCCCAACCGCACTCAGCCACCTCCAACGCGGGTCACCACAACCTCTACGTTTCCGACCTCCCTACCCCTGCTCCGTCTACCTCCGCCGTATCGAATAGCGGTGCCGGTGCTGCAACTGGACCAGCGAGAAAAGGAAGGAAGAGGAAGGCAGACGAAATCGGAGAAGAAAATACCATTGCACGGGAAAGAAGTAGCACGAGGAACAAAGCAGATATTGGACAGGACGTTCAAGAAGGTAGTTCAAGTGCTAAAAGGTATGCATTTCTTATCAGTTTCGCTCGGGTGGCGAACCGTTTTGCTTCTCGGAGTCGCGTTGTTCAACGAGCCTTACTTCTATGTCATATGTTGGAATCATGGTGGAGTTCTGGTTATTCCAAGTATTGATGGCGCAATGTGTTCTTTAAGTTCTCCTTCGCTGTTTTACTTGTTCACGACCAGTGGTTTGCTGAAACCATAAAGTAGCCAGATTTTCTGTGCTTACCAGCGCTGCACTCTTCAATTCAGTCTTGTATGCAATCGTCATAAGCGTTTATGTTCAAACTTTCTTTCTATGTCGATGGGATCATGGGCCAAAGTGACGTGGTTGAATATTCTGGGACGTGGTTGGTGTTGCGTGCTGCTTTTGGCTTTCTCATTTGCGAGTCATGGTGTTTACCTTTGAGGTCCCATTGACTCAGCAAGTGGTGCTGTAGTCTTGCTGCGATGGCCACATTGTGTAAAGAGCATGTCCTGCATACTAGCTTATGGAAACAAAACTGTGAACAAAGGCGTCCTTCCCGTTCTGAAATAGTGCTCATCAAAACAATTTCGGGTGCTGGGAGAAATCCCCCTTTTGACAAACATCGGGTAGCAATCAACCCCAGCTATATGATTCGAAGGCACTCCCATTAATCTTTCCACAGACGGGTGAATGGTTATGCTGCCTTCATCTCAAAATACAATCCATCGTTAAAAGTCCGCACTGTTAGTTGATGTTTTCACAAGAACGCCTCCTTATGCGTCAAGCCATACAAACGTGACCTTCTGTGCATGACCCAGCTGATTTGTCACAGCAGACGTTGATTGGCAGGTCTCCATCCTTCTGCTGAATATTCGTGATTTCTAGTCTGTACCGTGTCCCGTGTTTTATGTCAATTCCGTCCCAATTCACAACCTTGATGTTGATTGACGGCCCTCGACTGACCGTCCGGCAATGACAGACGTACACTCCGCCCTCGCCAATCCGTCACCTCCGCCTCCATTTCTACCGCCACCACTCCAATCATCATCCCTGCAACCGCGAACGCACAGTCGGCCAAAGCGCTTGGCAAGCGACGAGCCATCTCTCCCTCACCTCCTCTTGCATCTACTTCCACTTCAAATCAACCTCCTTCACCCACCACCACCACCGCAACTACCACAGAGGACCGAAGATCGAAGAAACCGAGAACGAACGGACCGCGGACGAGCGAGAATACCAACACCAACAAGTACAATCTAAGGTCAAGGAAAATGACGAACCAGAAAGGGAAGAAGAACATTACTTCTCGAAGTGGAGTAGGAAGTAGCGCACATCCCGTGAAAGTGGATGACGGGAGAGTGCCCATGGACGTTGACGTCGACGGTGACGTGGAGATGGAGGAGCAGAGTGACCTTGCTGCTGCAACTTCAGAAAAGGGGAAAAATCGAGCGACGGACCAGGAGGCGGAAGACACAATGGGTCTTCTGTCTGAGGTCTTGGCGTGGGAAGGGGAGGAAACTCGGAATCCGCAAGATCAAGCACCGGAAACTACAAGTCAGCCTAGAGAGGAGCCTGAACAGCAACCTCCTCCTTCAGCGAATCCCAACGTCGAATCCCCCGACGAGTCGGACGACGAGCAAGACCCAAATGTACCTTCCATGCGAAACGAGACTGCCGCTCCGTCGACATCTGCCTCTCGTCTGGCTGATGCCTTCGGCCGCGCTGCCACGGGTGCTGGAGGGATCCCACCTTCTCTAGCTTCATTGCGAGCGTTCCAGAACGCGTTCAACGCCTATTCGCCCCGTTTGAGGGAGATCCTTAACCTCTTGAGGGGTAGCAAGATCTCGGAAAAGGCTACTGCTCTTCAAGAACTTAGTGAGATACTGAGTTATGCCACGGAGGATACTTTGCCGGGAAATATTCAGGTCGACAGCTTGGTAGCCGAGTTGGTGAGGATCTTGGAGGGAGATTTTGGACCGAAAATGAAGACGAAGCATGAAGAAGGGAGGGATAATGATGAAGATGGTGAAGGGGATGGAGACGATGATGGTGAGGATGGCGATGGTGATGAAGGAGATGGTGATGACGGAGACGAAGGTGAGATGGAGAATGAAGGTGGTGGAGATGGGGAGGTAGAGGTCACTAACGGGGAGGCGGCAAATGCTGGTGGTGAAAGGGGCAGTGGCGAAGGAGTGAGGCTGATGGATGATGCGATGATGATGGATATCCAAATGGCCGGAATGGTCGCCAACGATTTGGGACTTACAGCTGAGGAGATGGCAGCCTTCGGATTTGCTACTGATATGGGAATTGGAGGAATTGGAGGGTTTGGAGGTGGAGGTGGGAGCGCAAGTGGAGGCGGAGGGGACGACATGCAAATCGTCGCTTGTCGCTGTCTTGCCAATCTTATGGAGGCGCTTCCTGGATCCAGCCATAACGTCGCTTACGGTGGTGCGATCCCAGTTCTCTGCGCCAAGTTGACAAATATTACATATATTGAACTCGCGGAGCAAACGATCAGTGTGAGTTTGTCTCCTCCTTCTTCCTTTCGTTGCTGACGGAGAGTGTAGACAATCCACAAGATTGCAGAAGAGTGTCCAGGTCAGCTCGCTCGCGAAGGTGCGATGGCCGCTCTCCTCGTCAATCTCGACTTTCATGCGATAGCAGTCCAAAGAAGCGCCATGGACGCAGTGTCCCGATGCTGCCAGAAACTCAGCATTGACTGTTTCCCTCTCATCCGGGATATAGTCCCTCAACTGGCACAGATTCTCCATTCCGGAGACAAAAAACTGGTTGAATCGGCATGTCAATCGTTCGCGAATGCTGTCCACAGTTTCCAGAGCTATCCAGAAAAGCTGGAGGTACTTTTACCTGAGAACGTCCTCGAATCCTTTCTTGGTCTTCTTGTCCCTCCAAATAGCTCCAATATCGATTCCAGCACCTACGTCACCGTCCTAAAAGCCCTCACAACGGCGAGCGAAAAGAGTACTAATGTCGCAGTCGCTTTGATGGATTTAGGGGTAGGGAAGACTATCTTTCAAGTCATGACTGGAGTGGAGCCACCAGAGGAAGGTGACAATGGAATGCTCAAGAAGAGGGAGGATGAGGGAATGCTTGTGATCCAGAATCTGGTTCACAGACCAAAGGAAAGGGTGTTGGAGACCCTCAATCTAACAGTTGAATTGTTACCTGCACTACCAAAGGGTCAGGATTTGCTTACATTTCTTTAAACTGATACTAATGATGAATTTACCCTCGTAGATGGGCTGTTCGACGTCAAAGCCTATAAGCCCAAGAAACCCAAGGAAATCACAAAAGACGTGAGGATCAAGCGAGAGGAGATGACGCCAGCATTACCACCAGACAACGTAACGCCGGCACCATCAACCACTACCGCTTCTGCACCTGAGACGGCAGAATCTACTCCTGATATTAAGATTGAGGAAAGCTCCGTGCCGCCAACAGCAGCTGTCGTGGATCCTCATGTAGATGGCGAAGGTTCATTCGATTTCCTTCGAGCCTCCATGATCCCTAAAGATGTTGCCGAGGAGAGAAGAGCCCAACTCCTGAGAGAAGGAAGCGACACCCGATTGCGAGCTGTTCAGGTGTTTTATTCTCTTCTACTGCCTACTCTAGTCGATGTGTACTCCGCGAGCGTCAGTCCCAGTATTCGCAGACAAGCAGTTTTGGCCATGTTGAAGATGGTCACATTTTGTGAGACTAACCACCTTCATACGGTGTTGGAGGTATGCTTCCTAGTACCACAAACAAGCAGGAAAAGGCTAAGACGCTGCATAGGCTGTACCGATGGCGAATCTACTGTCGTCGATCCTGACAGCAGTGGATCAAACGCATCTAGTTACTCACGCTCTTCAAATTGCTGAACTGCTATTAGAGAAGATGCCAGACGCTTATCATCTTGCCTTCAGAAAAGAGGGAGTGATGTATGAAATCGAACGGATTGCAATCGGACCGATCTTGTACAAATCCTCCAAGTCGAAGAAGAAGGAGTCTCTCAAGTCCAGTGAGCTCACGCACACCGACTCCAATTATTCGAATTCTGGACGGGATCTTGGTGCAACCTTTGATCTTCGTATGTCGTTGAATTCCACGACGAGTTGCTGACACAAGCGTTTAGCATCCTCATCACGCCCATCAATTCCTATGACTACGTCGGACATGCAAAATAGGGATCTAAATACCTACCGGGCTCGACATCTCCGTGAAAGATACATCACTGCTGATTCCGCACCTGCTGCTAAAGCAAAAGCAGCAATGGACGGCGTTGCCCATCTTGTTGGACGCCTTGTAGCGATTTCTTCAGCCGAATCTATGTTAGACGACGCTGAATTTGCAGCCGAGTCTAAAGCCATCCTTGGGGAGGTTGTCGAGCTCCTAATCAAGGACAACAGTATGTCGAGTTTCGAACTGCTGCAAAGCGGCCTGGTGGACGCCCTACTACAGTATTGTACCAACGTGGATTGCAAAGGTATTTATTTACCTTCTCCAATTGGTTGAAGTGTTGTTTACGATTCTCGCAGTTCCCGTGGATACTCGCACGTCACGTGTCGCGGCTGTTTTCTTAGAGAACTCGAAGGATGCGTCAAACCGACAAGCGTTTTCAATATTAGTCAAGCGACTGCAAGAGGCACTGAGCAGGTTGGAGGAATTCGAGGTTATCAGCGTCAACTCACCGAATGATTGTAAGTTTATACATCTTTAAAACACCGTGTTTGACCAGCTACTATAGCTCGCTCGACCATCTCAATGATCGCCAGGCCGCTGAAGATTAGACTGATTCCAGAAGAAGGCACTGTCATCCCACGTTTATCTCAGAACTGCGTCTATTCCATCCAAGGGGTAGCTACATTCGAAGCCTTCACCACCTATCTCCGTCCAAAAATGCACCTTGGGTTAGGAGGTAGAAGCGGTCTCTCAGGCATGCTCGCAGCTTTTGCCGCGGCCGCAGGTTACCCACCACCACTCCCATCTGGGACCTCGGCCTTGTCACAGTTGGGTGAAGGTAGCATTTTACCGTCAATTCCCAATCTGTCCACTTCGCCTGGGAGAGATGACCCCTCTCGCCGCCGGAGCAATCGCCTGGGTACAAAGGATTCTGAAGCCCCGTCTCCCTCAACCTCTGCTCCTTCAACGTCTATGCTGCCCTCCACATCTGCACCGATGGCATCAGGTGATGAATTTCGAGACAAAACGACCAAATCCAAGAGCTCTGGAGACTTGTTGAACGACGCCAGGATGGCCGCAAAACTTCCGACTGCTGCGGAGCTGGAGAGATTGATGGATCTTGCTGGTGAGGGGGAGGAAGAGATTGTTGAGGATGAGCTAGATCCGTCTACCCCAGCAGAAGACCGCCCTGTCACACTCCAGGTTGGTGCAGATGGGTCGAAGATTGAGGCGCATACACCTGATGGCACTCGGGTCGCTACTCCAACAATAAAACCGACAACGTCCACTTCGTCTGAAGCTTTGAGACCGCGCACATCCTATGCCGCTGCCCTGAAATCCGAGCCAACCGATTTTCATTTCGAATTCATCATGGATGGAGAAGTTATACCTCTTGGTACGACAATTTATGGAGCAATTCACAAACATGAGGGTAGACTTGGATCTGCTGCTCACCGAGACGTTTGGTCGCAAATTTACCAGATCAAATTCAGACAGGTTCCTGGTCCTGCTCCTCCGGCTGATGTTGGCTCCCCCGAACCACCATTACGCCAAGCATTAGCAACTAATCTTCCCGATTCTATCGCTGAAGGCAGCAAGCAGGGCACTGTTCTCCAGCTCATGCGAGTGCTTCATGGCATCAATCACGATTGGAAGGCAGAAGGCCACGATAGCGCTACAGTTCTCCCTGAAGCCGCCTTTGTGAACAATAAGCTTACTGCGAAGTTGAACCGCCAACTAGAGGAGGCTATGATTGTTGCGAGCTCTTGTTTACCAGATTGGGTTCTGGATCTCCCTCACTTCTTTCCATTCTTATTCCCATTTGAATCAAGATATCAATTTCTACAGTCCACCTCCTTTGGATACGCTCGTGTCATGCAACGGTTGGTTGCTCAGCATGCTCGCCGAGAGGAGTTTGGGGGGTTGGGAAGGATACAACGGTCAAAGGTCCGGATCTCTCGAAACCGACTTTTCGAATCATCCTTTAAGGTCCTGGAGATGTACGGCAGTTCAAGGACGCTCCTCGAGGTTTGTTGCTTCATGTCTTATCTTGCTTCGGGCTCACAATTTTGTGTAGGTTGAATTTTTCGATGAAGTTGGAACAGGCCTTGGTCCCACTCTCGAGTTCTACGCGTTGGTTTGCAAGGAGTTTTGTCGAAAAGATCTTCTTGCTTGGCGGGAAGGTAACGTTGGGGTTGACAACCCTTCCGCCTTCATTCATTCCGAAACTGGTCTCTTCCCCTCACCTTTACACATGTCCGAACTCGATACTGAGACTGGCCGCAAACGTCTCCAACTCTTCCGAACACTAGGACAGTTCGTCGCCAAAGCCACTGTGGACTCCAGGACAATTGACCTTGCCTTCTCCATTCCTTTCATGAAGTTGGTACTCGATAAAGAGCTTCCTCCAACTATCGCAAGCGTAAAGGCAGTGGATCCGGCTTTCGGGTCCAGCTTACAGCACCTTGCTAGTTACCTGAAGAGTGAGAAGAGTAAGGAGGAGATAGACAGAGATGTGAAGGACCTTGCGCTCGATTTCACAATGCCACGATACGGCTTCCCATTAAAGGAAGGAGGAGAAAACATCGATGTGACGATGGAGAACCTGCAGGAATATATCGACCTTTGCGTTGACTGGACAGTCGGACGGGTGAGTCCTTTATCCTGCTATTTAAATGACACAATGTTGATACGCTCTTTTAGGGGGTTTCGAGTCAGGTCCAAGCTTTCCGTGGTGGATTTTCCTACTGTTTTCCCGTTAGAGATTTGCAGACTTTCTCAGCTGAAGAGCTGGTGATGCTATTCGGCAATGCGGACGAAGACTGGACCGTGCAGAGTGAGGCGTTCTGTTTTGTCTTCAGCCATGGAACAGTGCTAAAGAGAATGCAACAGCTCTACATGACAATTTAGTCGCAGATCATGGCTACACAATTGACAGTCGCGTCGTGAACGATCTGCTGACGATTATGTCAGACTTCGATATGCAACAAAGGCGCATCTTCCTCTCCTTTGTCACTGGCTCTCCAAGGCTCCCAATTGGTGGCTTCGCTGCACTGAATCCGAGACTGACCATTGTGAGAAAGCCTCCCGAAGATGGGAAAAGTCAGTATCTCCCTGCCACAGTAGAAGAATGGAGCTGATGTCATCGTTTGAATAGCTCCTGACGATTATCTAATTTCGGTGATGACTTGTGTCCAATACGTGAAGCTTCCCGAGTATTCATGTAAGTCTTTCCTACCCTGGTAGCTGCGACACTCATGGTTAATGCCTCCAATAGCGAAAGAGGTTCTCAAAAAGCGGTTATTCACCGCGATGTTCGAAGGACAGAACAGCTTCCACCTCTCATAGAATGTCCTGTCGCAACCTGCGCCCAACAACTTGCTCCGATTATGGGATAGACACACCGATCCAATTTCTAGCTCTTCGTTCATCCCCGATTCATCAATCGTTCATTCATGTCTCTCAGCAGCAAACTCCCGCATGTGTTCGCCTCCTCGCTGGATCTAGGTACCTAGGAATTATTTCACCGTTTTCATCTTTTCCTCAGTTGAGTTCTTCTCTTTCCGCGAATCTACAGACATATCATTTTGTGAAGCACTTCAAAGGAAGTTCATCTAAGTGTCAAATAAATAGCTTGAAATGCAGCGAGTAATGTTGCTCCCAATATTGGTCAAGTGGCTTAAGCCCAGCAAACAGACATATGTCCGTGTCCCTTCCTGAGTCCCGTCCCCGAGATACACGCCTCTCACATCTGCTCGCTTATCAGAGGCTCCAGTTTGGCTAAATAATGTATATGTGTGTTGCTCCGAAATCGGGGAAGTGGACTCAGAACACAAAAAGCGTCCTTGAACTTGGGGAAGCTACTTGGTCACCCCATAGGTCGTATCACCGCTCTCCTTCGCAGTAACTCCCCGATTTGTCCATCAAAATGCCAGGCGTCGAAGGTCCTAGTCTAGAATACGACTTTTCTGGCGTGTTGGTTCTTGCCTGTCTTGCGAGATGAATGGTAATCGCTGTATTTCATAGGTTGTTCGATATGGACTCTACTCTACTAGACTCCCATCCTGGACTAAAAGGAGCGTGGGAGGAAGTTATCTCCCGCTTCCCGGCAGCAGGATTGGACGTTGAGAAAGTGATGTCTGGTGTGCCTTTTGATCCATTGAGGTCACCACGCTGAAGGGGGATGGCAGAAAGTCAGGGCGTGCGCACGAAGGATAATTTTATTGTGCGTCATCTTTCATCGCTTTCTTGCCATTCAAGAGTTCAAATGACCTTTAGAAATACTTTGGATTCGCCGACCCTGAACAGCTACAAGTATGTCCTTTATCCATGCTTTTTCCTAGTGTTTCATCGAAATGCTGACTTTGTCGCCTATTCGGACGGTAAGGCAGAAGTCGAACGCTTCGAACTCGACATCATACGCTTCGCCTCCCCTCCTCATGGTCCTGGACTGGTCGTGATACCAGGAGCAGCAGAAGCCGTCAAGGCTTGCTCTGCTGGGAAATGGGCGGTTTGTACCTCAGGCATGTCCCTCTCCCTCTCCCATCTATCTTCGGTTCATTAACCAAGATTTGGAATCGTCGAAATTGTTCGTTGCTTGAAGGCACGACGAAGTACGCCACTGCCGCCCTCCAGACCGTCGGGTTACCTAAACCTGATGCCTTCGTCACAGCAGACACGGTTGCACGGGGTAAACCAAAGTTGGTCCCCCTCTTCCACTCCTTCTCTCTGATTCTCTGGGCTCACTCAACGTAAACGACAGCCCAGATCCGTACCTACAAGGAGCCTCATCTCTCTCCCTTTTAGCTTCATCCTGTGGGTCGTCCTTTCTCTGCCGATGTGTTCATTGAGAGCGGAGCAGGCCTGGTTGTGGAAGATGCTCCAAACGGCGTTCGGAGCGGAAAGGCGGCTGGCGCAAAGGTCCTGGCACTGGTGACCAGTCATACGAGGGAACAGGTGAAGGGGGCTGGCGCTGATTGGGTCGTTGACGATTTGTCAAAGTGCGTTGCACGCGATTGCCCTGCTCATTCTGGCTGGTCCAGCTGATTTGTGACATAGGGTGAAATTTGAAGTTGCGGATGGGAGGACGAGGATGCGCCTGCTTTAGATGATGGCAAGGAAGGATGAATCTAGATGGCGAAAAATACTCATTAGATTGAAGATGAAAGCATTCGTAAGCATTGAGAAGTCTATGCACAATCGCAGCATTAAGAAAGAACATAAAACGGAAAAAATGAACACAGATACGTCCACAAAAGGAGGATTTGAGGTTGCTTTTGGTAATCGGTTGGCTGATTGCGATGCGGTTCGAGGTTGAAACAAACAAAACGAACAAAATGCAAATTTCACCTTCTTCATCCTGATCCACACCACCCTCGTCCTTATTATCCCCATCCATGTCATCCATGTCATCCATGTCATCCTATTTTCGTTTCCATCATTGCTATCCGTACGCCGGGGGTTTAGCCTCATACTTCTTCGCACCCACACTCCAAAACGATCCCTTCTCCTTCTTCTGTGTAGGGCTCAGAGGACCAGCGACAGTGGTAGACATCGCTCGTTGCCTTTGCATCTGCACCATTGGGGACGGAGAGGGAGCCCTCGTTGAGGTAGGAGGAGGAGAGGTGAAGGACTTGCTAGGTGTTGTATTCCTACTCTTAAGTAGATCGATCGAGCTCATTTGTTTCGTGTTTTGGGACGAGGGAGAGGGGGAACGGGTGGAAGGGGGAGGAGGTGAGCGAACGGAGGGCAACCGCTGGGGTGCTGCTGAGGATGAGGGAGGCGGAGTGGCTGACCTCCGCAGTGCTGGCGAGGGCTGAGCAGAGTAGGAGCTTGTGCGCAGTCGCTGTTGACCCGGCGCCTGAGTTTGGGGACGAAGGATGGGCTCATCGTCTGATTCGTCAAATTGATATCCCCCCATCCCACTCCTACTCGCGTTCCCAACCCCCCATCCACCTCCATTTCCCGGTCTCCTCATTGGGGATTGACGAGTTGACGTGGAGGAGGGAAGAGGATTAGGGAAGAGGTTGCCCATCTCTTCCTCCGCGATCCTCATTCCCTCCCTCCCTTTATTCACCTGCTCCCTCCACTCGTCATCTTCCAACCGGCTCCCTCCACTTCCAGATCCCCATCCATTCGGCCTGCGAGCACCGCCCCCAAACCTGCCAGGGTCGAGTTCGATTTCTTCCAGGTCGATCTTCTTCTGCAGCACCCTCCCATTGGGCAGACGTTGGACACATACACCGTACTGTTTGCCCGCCCTGATCTTCCTTCCGGAAATAGGATCGGAGATGGTAGTTCCAGCGTCCATGAATGCGAAAGTACCTGAACCAGCCATTTTTTGTCTGCCATATTGATCGCGATCCATCTCGAATCCGAACTTGCTCAAATGGTTCAAGAGCCTCTGATCTGACGCATCGATCATCATCGGATTCAACTGGTTCACTCGCTCTTCCCACCGGTCAATCCCCTCCATCACGATCCTCATGTACATCTCGTATGGGTCTACTGATGGAGGCACATAGCTGCTGTAGTAGGTACTCGAATGTGTGCGGGAGGGTCCCATCCGAGTGGGATCGTGAGTTGGTCCTCCAAGATGTGTTAGGTCTTCGTATCCACCATGCGATTGTGACGTCCGCCTGGTACGAGCGAAGGAGGCTTGGGGAGTGGGGGACGGAGAACGGCGACTGGCGGTCGGGTTCGGAGTTTGGTTGTAGGCAGAGCGGTAGGAGGCAGAGGATTGGGGAGGAGTGGAACGGAAGGAGGCCGATGTTGCAGGGCGCGGTGGAGGTGCCTGCGGATTGTAGGTGTAGCCAGGATATGATTTCTCTCTGGATGATGCTGATGAGCCAGCTCCATTTGTTGATGACGTATATCGATGTTCTTCAGACGCCTTTCGCGCCGCTGCTGCTCGCTCCCACTCCTTTTTCTTCTCCGCTACACGCCAAATCATTCTCAGTCAAACAGATAAAGAGATAGGGCAAGAAGCTTACGATCCGTGAGGACGGTGTAAGCCTGCGCCACCTTCTTGAACTCCTCGTTCGCCCATTCTGTCCTCTCGGGATTTTTATCTGGGTGTGTCTCTCTCGCCTGTCGTTTCCGGACGCGACAAGAAGCCAGGAATATTCAACGAGATGCAACGGGAAGAGAAGAAGATGGACGGACGCGTTTGTTGTATGCGGATTTGATATCCTTCCCGCTTGCGTTGGATGGGATTCCGAGGATTTTGAAAGGGTCGAAGGAGGAGTCGAACTCAGACATGCTGTTATGATCTGATTATCCGAAAAATGAAAATACTGAACTGATCTGTGCTTAGAACAGAAGATATTGCAAAAGACAAAACCCAGAGAAGAAATCCTATTCCAAACAGTTACCGTGAGAAACGAAGAAGACTTTATAGCTGGAAGAAGAAAGGGATCTGGCGGTCCCTGGGAATAGGTAAAAGGCAAGGTGAGAATAAGGCTACAAGAGCAGAAAGGGAGAAGGTTAGGTACTAACAAGGAATAGAATCGATGAATTGAGCCTAGAGCCCTCTGCCCCTGGCTGCTCCCCTGAAATGCACGTAATAGGGGTTTTGAGACGCGTTGTGCAATCAGCACAACTCAGTCAAGCTGGAATGTGGTGAAGCCAACAAGCTGATTTGGACGACGAAAAAAGTTGTTTGTGTTTCAACATGTTTCAAATGTTTGGGGTAGGGCTTGCTGCGGAAGGCTGATTCCTGTTCATGAGTTTCGTGATGTTGGGTTTCCAATGGAGTTATGTTAAATTAATCGACATCTCAGTGCTTATTAGTTTCTAGCTCCACTTCAGTTAGAGCTTTGCAGTGCGAAAACCTTACCTCCTCTGCTTACAACCTTCATAGTTGCCACCGAATGTTGTGTGCCTGATTTCCAACCCCTCAGCTTGATATCGCTACAGGTGTCGACTCCAATCGATCGTCTATTAATGCGTTTGAAACTGAATTGCCTGCAGAGGGTATGCTAGAATATAGGGGACAGAGGGTGGTTGTTCAACTGAGGCAGAAGACAGAAGACCAACAGAAAGGAGGGATCAGGAAGAAGGATGGAAGGCCGGCCAAAACTCTAACTAAAGGCAATCTAAGGTAACTATAGTCTAGTAATCCCTGGTGGTATGTAGTGTTGTAGTATTGCACCTGGCTAAAGATACAGGTTCGTACTTTGTTTGATGTACGGGGATTGTACGGGGATGACTTTTCGAACGTTATATCCTGATGAATGCCTTGACAAGCCTAGAGATACACCTGAAAGCTGTGCGGACGAAAGGATGGCTTCCATGTCAGCATTTTCGCATTTGCACTCACAAAACGACCATCCACCATGATACCCATCCACCTTCTCGTCCCGTCCGTCCTCCTCCTTCTCTCTCACCTCAGCCCAACAGCCGCCATCCTGTGGAATGCCACCGTGGACGACTTTGATCCGAGCATTCGATATGTTGGGGTGAGCCTCTCCCTTGCTGTCATATGCTCTTCTCATCAAATCCTTTCTTGAACGTTGCTGGTTGGCTGGATGAATGCATCGTAGGCTTGGAACGCAGAGCCGGCGAGGGGAGACCCATACTTCAATAACACCAATCATTACACATACACCGAAGGCCTCTCTCTCACCGTGGACTTTAATGGGACTGTAAGTCACATCTTATTCCGCCCCGAATTTGGATGTTGAAAGATTTTAACAGGCCATCTACTACGTAGGAACACAGAACGCCGTTCGTATCCTTCAATCCTACTTCCTCAAAGGTAATATCACTGATAGAAATGGGATGGTATAGGACCACGGCGATATACTGTGTGCAGTGGATGGCCAATCCATCAGAACAAACTCCTTCAGCTCCTCTTTCTTATCCCAAGTCGTCCTCTGCTCCTTCACATCCCTATCCAACAACACACAACACACCTTTCCGCTGCTGCTCGCTCCCACTCCTTTTTCTTCTCCGCTACACGCCAAATCATTCTCAGCCAAACAGATAAAGAGATAGGGCAAGAAGCTTACGATCCGTGAGGACGGTGTAAGCCTGCGCCACCTTCTTGAACTCCTCGTTCGCCCATTCTGTCCTCTCGGGATTTTTATCTGGGTGTGTCTCTCTCGCCTGTCGTTCCGGACGCGACAAGAAGCCAGGAATATTCAACGAGATGCAACGGGAAGAGAAGAAGATGGACGGACGCGTTTGTTGTATGCGGATTTGATATCCTTCCCGCTTGCGTTGGATGGGATTCCGAGGATTTTGAAAGGGTCGAAGGAGGAGTCGAACTCAGACATGCTGTTATGATCTGATTATCCGAAAAATGAAAATACTGAACTGATCTGTGCTTAGAACAGAAGATATTGCAAAAGACAAAACCCAGAGAAGAAATCCTATTCAAAACAGTTACCGTGAGAAACGAAGAAGACTTTATAGCTGGAAGAAGAAAGGGATCTGGCGGTCCCTGGGAATAGGTAAAAGGCAAGGTGAGAATAAGGCTACAAGAGCAGAAAGGGAGAAGGTTAGGTACTAACAAGGAATAGAATCGATGAATTGAGCCTAGAGCCTCTGCCCCTGGCTGCTCCCCTGAAATGCACGTAATAGGGGTTTTGAGACGCGTTGTGCAATCAGCACAACTCAGTCAAGCTGGAATGTGGTGAAGCCAACAAGCTGATTTGGACGACGAAAAAAGTTGTTTGTGTTTCAACATGTTTCAAATGTTTGGGGTAGGGCTTGCTGCGGAAGGCTGATTCCTGTTCATGAGTTTCTTCCAATGGAGTTATGTTAAATTAATCGACATCTCAGTGCTTATTAGTTTCTAGCTCCACTTCAGTTAGAGCTTTGCAGTGCGAAAACGACACCACGGCTAAAACCTTACCTCCTCTGCTTACAACCTTCATAGTTGCCACCGAATGTTGTGTGCCTGATTTCCAACTCCTCAGCTTGATATCGCTACAGGTGTCGACTCCAATCGATCGTCTATTAATGCGTTTGAAACTGAATTGCCTGCAGAGGGACAGAAGGTGGTTGTTCAACTGAGACAGAAGACAGAAGACCAACAGAAAGGAGGGATCAGGAAGAAGGATGGAAGGCCGGCCAAAACTCTAACTAAAGGCAATCTAAGGTAACTATAGTCTAGTAATCCCTGGTGGTATGTAGTGTTGTAGTATTGCACCTGGCTAAAGATACAGGTTCGTACTTTGTTTGATGTACGGGGATTGTACGGGGATGACTTTTCGAACGTTATATCCTGATGAATGCCTTGACAAGCCTAGAGATACACCTGAAAGCTGTGCGGACGAAAGGATGGCTTCCATGTCAGCATTTTCGCATTTGCACTCACAAAACGACCATCCACCATGATACCCATCCACCTTCTCGTCCCGTCCCTCCTCCTCCTTCTCTCTCACCTCAGCCCAACAGCCGCCATCCTGTGGAATGCCACCGTGGACGACTTTGATCCAAGCATTCGATATGTTGGGGTGAGCCTCTCCCTTGCTGTCATATGCTCTTCTCATCAAATCCTTTCTTGAACGTTGCTGGTTGGCTGGATGAATGCATCGTAGGCTTGGAACGCAGAGCCGGCGAGGGGAGACCCATACTTCAATAACACCAATCATTACACATACACCGAAGGCCTCTCTCTCACCGTGGACTTTAATGGGACTGTAAGTCACATCTTATTCCGCCCCGAATTTGGATGTTGAAAGATTTTAACAGGCCATCTACTACGTAGGAACACAGAACGCCGTTCGTATCCTTCAATCCTACTTCCTCAAAGGTAATATCACTGATAGAAATGGGATGGGATAGGACCACGGCGATATACTGTGTGCAGTGGATGGCCAATCCATCAGAACAAACTCCTTCAGCTCCTCTTTCTTATCCCAAGTCGTCCTCTGCTCCTTCACATCCCTATCCAACAACACACAACACACCTTGACCGTCACCAACGCGGGCAGCAACAAGGCTATAGACATCGATTACTTCCTCGTCACCTTCGACGATCGTTCTGATACCTTCACGAACACAACCGCGTTCGATGAGTCGCAGGTGGTGCGACGAAACGTCAGTGTGGACGACTCGTTGCTTTCTAACATCGAATATAGCGGAGTAGGTCACTTTCTATGCTCTTCTGACATATCAATAACTGATGAGGAATGGCGTTTGTCAGAGCTGGTCCTTCAATGCAGCCAACAACGACTTTTACAACTCCACGTCCCACACCACTTCATCCGCTAACGCGGGGGCGAAGATCACATTCAGCGGAGCCTCCGGTTCGTCCTTCCCAACATTCCATCTTCATATCCATCATGACTGACTTTATCACCGTCGTTTATCTACGATCGTCTAGCGGTCTACTACGTGGGAACAGGGAACGCCGACCATGGCTTAGGCTCCTGCAACCTCTCTGACGGTCGAACACAAGGCTTCAACTCTAGCAATCCGACCTTGATCAGGTCGCAGACGTATTGCGGATTCCAAGCCATCGATCCCAAGGCTCAGATGTCGATGACAGTCGAGAATCTGGCGGATGGAAAGTTTCTAGACGTGGATGAATTCCTGTGCGTCCTCCGTCCGCTCCCGTATCACAGTTGCTGATGATGGATGGATGATGGATGAAGTCTCACGATCGACTACTATCCTCCCTCCGCTGTCCTGCAGGATAACAAGTCAAACAGCTCAGGTGGAGGTTCTAACACTGGCGCCATCGTTGGAGCAGCCGTTGGAGGCGTGGTTGGCGGATTGGCGATCATCGCTCTTGCCATTTTCCTCTACCGACGACGACGACAATACTCGCCCGCGAGATCTACCGATTCCTCCTTCGTCAACAGCTCCATACCGATGCCGCCCACCCAACCCTTCTCTCCCTCTCCCTTCACCCCTCCCCCACCAGGTTCTACTCCTGGACAACGGAGCGACTCATTCGTTACATTCTATAGGATACGGACATGGGAGGGAAGAGATGAACGAGATAAGGAACGCTCATCAGTTGCAGGCCTCTTCCCTTCCATATCCTGGTTCCATGCCTCCAATTCAACCACCGCCACCGGTTGATACCCCGAGTACGGATGGAGCATATGGACGAGGGTCCATGTATGGCACCCATGGTCATCTTGGAGGACAGTACCCGCACGAAGGGTTCGGTGGAAGCCCATACCCAAGTCGGTTCCCGGAGATTCAGGGAGGCAATCCAGGATCATAGTCTTCCGCTCTTTACTTTATTTCGTTCCGTTTGGATCGTGAAATACGAGGCGAGAGCAGGGAGTGAGGAGTGGGATGGAGTTGTTCCGGTCATTTTTCTGAGTCGATTGATGTGTGAGTTGACGGTTTCGGGCTATGGTATTGAGTATGTCATCCTTCACTTCCTCTGTAGTTCTGGGGAGCGAATGGAATATATTCTGTAAGACACTCTTTTAACTTCCTTCTTTCGATCCATTCCATCCTCACCATCGCGATTTCTAAGTTCGAGCTCGAGAAGCAGCAGGACCATCAGGAACAACATCTGGCACCTCATGGGACACCTGCTTCTGCTTTGCTTGCCACTTCCAGCATCCTTCACAACATCCCTCAATCATGCCACGACACCGTGAGCAATCACAACGGCACCCCCAGGAACCGGAGGAGCCCGGCGCTGCTATTTACCTTGTTGAAGGTGAACAATGTTAGTGTCGGCAGGGAGGATGCGGGGCGAGCGGCCTCGTCACCTGCTCCTTCGCCACCAAGCACCAGATAGCAATATAAAAAGAAAAAGGCTCATTCTCTCTTCTTTCCTTCAAAACCGAACAAATAAGGACACAAACGGTAAATAAATAATTGACAGGAGGCGAAAGAATGTCGAGACAAGAAACTCCGAATGTGGACGCTTCGAAGGGAGGTCAGAAGCCAAAGTGAGCTCTTTCATTCCTGCCTTTTTTATTCATTTGGAAAGACAGTTGATTGATGTTGATGAGCAGGTTCTGGGATGGATTCGTCTCCTCCGCGAAAGGAATGATGTCCAACTTCTCCCCGAAATCATTCTCCACCCCGACCCCAATCACCCCATCGGCAAGTCCTCCCTCCCACCCTTATTCCTCTAAGAAATGCACCGCGAGTTTCTAACACCTCCCACGCAGAAATCAGACCCGACCGACTTGGCCCTGAGGAGAACGCGCAGCCCTGAAGAGTTGAGGGAGAGGATGAGGGAGGCATGGGGCTTCGGACCCGACCCTGCGTCTGGAGGAGCGGGTGGTGGAGGGGAGGGAATGGCGGGCATGGGGGCGCTTGATCATGATTTGTTGAGGGAGAGGGAGAGGGAAAGTAGAGGCTCGGATGCGAGCGAAAGGGAGAGACCAGAGTGGAGGAGGGCTTAATCGTTCTTTCTTTGATTTGTTGTTTGTTGTCGTGTCAAGGGAATGGAGCAAAGGGTTTGTATCGGTCACCACTCATTATAACGGTGAGAATGAAGAGGTTGTATTGTGTACTCTAAAAGTATTGTATCACCATCATTTCGTTATCTATATCAATGAGCTTGAAGGGGG
>MU271202.1:0-30327 GCA_021432655.1 Atractiella rhizophila | reverse complement strand
TCGGTGCAGGCGGAAGAAGCGCAGAGAAAACAAGAAGAATGGCGTCAACGTCAGATTGCGCGAGCAGAGAACGAAGCGAAGAAACAAATGGAACGAGAGCGTAGAGCAGAAGTGGGCAGGATGATTGCCGAAGGTCGCGAAAGGGCAACTCGAGAGCTGGAAGAAAAAAAGCAAAATCAAAAGACAAAGGTGTGTTAGCTCTCACTTGAAAGTTAACTCGAATGAGAATAACCCATTGCTCTTGGCAGGTGGGAGAAGAGCGACAGAGGACCCGTGGAGATGGTCCGCCGCCTTTTAATGACCGTCGAGGCGATGAGAGACGAGGAGCCGCGCCGTCGAATCCACGAGAGAGGAGTAGGAGACGCTCACCGTCTCCTCCTCGAGGTCGCTCTCGCTCCCGTTCCCTCTCCCGTTCGCGCTCTCCTCCGTTGGATTCGAAGGCAAACAGGCGTTCACCGTCTCCTCGAGGTCGCTCCCGCTCCCGCTCCCGCTCCCCGCCTAGAGGGAGAGGAAGAGGACGGTCGCTATCTCGCTCTCGCTCTCCTCCTCCCAGACGGATGGAGAGGAACCGATCCCGCTCGCGTTCTCGCTCGCCTATGGAGAAGGGAAGAAGACGTCCTTCACCTTCTCGATCACCCTCTCGTTCTCGCTCACGCTCTCCTCCTCCACACCTGCGAGGACGGAGACGCTCCTCCCCCCGCCCTGGTCCTCGACGCGATATTTCCCCTCGCAATCGCAACCGTGACCGTTCTCCGCCTCGTTATAGGGACGACAGTCCCCCTCGCAGACGGCGGGATAGCCCTTCACCTCCTCCTCGACCTAGGCGTGGTCGATCCCGAACGCGCTCTGTCGGTGGAGCATCAGCAACGCCGTCGCCTTCTCCTCCGAGACACATCAGTAAAAAGACGGATTCGTCCCCTGCCCGTGGGGTTAAGAGGGATAGGGAGGCAAAAGAGGACGGTGGAAGTCCGCCGAGGAGGAGGAGGAGGTTTGAGAACTCTCCACCACCGCTCCCTGCGAGTGAGAAGAAACCGGATTTGAAAATGGGAAAGAGGGAAGAAGCGGAGGATAGCGGAAGCGAGATGAGTGTTGGATCGAGTAATTAGCCTTCTTTTCTTCCATACTTCGTACCAAACGTATGTATGCTTGAGTTCAAATTATGCCTCCATTTGACTGCCCATTGGAGCGAAATGATATGCTCAATGACATGAATTTCCAAAACAAGCAACGGGGAAAGTGATGTGCTCCTTGAAACTCCGCAGCGAGGTTCACCTCCTCACGACAGCGCAACGAACACTTCCGTATCAGACATTTCGTCACTTAGGCGATCATATTCGAGTTTACGGTGTGCTAATCCGGGGTTCAAGAAGTCGATTGGAGGATATCGTGACAGCGTTGTGGTGGAACTGAGGTCTTGAGCGGATAAGGTGCGCTTTTTCATTTGATCTCTTTGGGGAGGGAATTCGGTGTCTGTTCGCAAGTTAAGGGACTGTCACTTCCTCTAAAAGGGACGGATGACACTTGCATCGTGTGAATTCCTTGCATAAGAGCAAGGAGCTTAAACCGCGCTGTTCATGTTGGGCGAGTTCGAGAACACGGCAAAGAAGCTTTCTGCATTCGAGATCGTTGCTCCATAAACAGAGGAAACCAAGATCGGTAGAAGGGAACACGTTCATAGAGAAGGAGTATCTGACATCTCGTCATCTTCTATCGCTGCACAGAATCTCAACCTGCTTCGTTCCCACTCCACGACGATTTTCAACCAAACACTGACAAAATGAGCGACCACAACGAGATGATTACGGCCACAGAGCTCCAAGCTGAGGTACGTCGTTCCCTCTCTCTCCCAACCTGACACTCACGACTGGATGTACGTCTACATCAGATGGAGTCACTCCGCTCGCTTCGTCGCCGTTCGCTATCCACGAACGCCTCTCCCGAAGGCGTACTGGATCCAGACTTGCCATCCCAGCTCTCCTCCGGTACTCCCTCCCCTCCAAACTCTCCAGGGCTTTCGCGCACTGGGTCTCTCTCCCGTCGTCCTTCCCAAACCGATCCCAACCGCCTCCCTTATTTCCCATCCGAGATCGCAGCCTCAGCCTCAGTGCAACCCGCTGACAATCAGCAACCAGAGATCGACGAAAATTTGCCCCTCGCACAAGTAATCCCCTCCAACTTCTGGCTGCCCGCTCGTCTCCATCCCGAACTTGCTCCGCAGGAGTTCAAGAATTTCATAAAGGAGCAGAAGGTGGCGAGACAGAATAGTATCGGACATGATGGGTCTTCTCATCTCGATGTGCAGACGGATGACGCGGGCGAGAGGAACCTTGGACCTGTAGGGATAGCGAGAGGATTGTCCATGAGACAACAGGGTCTGCGAGGGAAAGATGGAGGCTATCCCACTCGGAAGAAGAGTATGCTTTCGAAACAATACCAACCTAAGCTATCCGAATCAGAAGATGACATTGAGACTGCTCCGGAACGTCCTTATGAACGGCTACCAGAATCTATATTAGAGGAAGATGAGGAGAGGGAGAGAGAAGATCCTCCCAGGTCTCCCATTGCTGAACCAGGTGCTAGTCCTTTCAGGGCAGGGAGTACGAGGAGGGGTGGGATGGCAGCACTGAGCTTGTTGACGATCAATCCTGCGAGTGAGAAGAAACCGGATTTGAAAATGGGAAAGAGGGAAGAAGCGGAGGATAGCGGAAGCGAGATGAGTGTTGGATCGAGTAATTAGCCTTCTTTTCTTTCATATTTCGTACCAAAAGTATGTATGCTTGAGTTCAAATTTATGCCTGCATTTGACTGCCCATTGGAGCGAAATGATATGCTCAATGACATGAATTTCCAAAACAAGCAACGGGGAAAGTGATGTGCTCCTTGAAACTCCGCAGCGAGGTTCACCTCCTCACGACAGCGCAACGAACACTTCCGTATCAGACATTTCGTCACTTAGGCGATCATATTCGAGTTTACGGTGTGCTAATCCGGGGTTCAAGAAGTCGATTGGAGGATATCGTGACAGCGTTGTGGTGGAACTGAGGTCTTGAGCGGATAAGGTGCGCTTTTTCATTTGATCTCTTTGGGGAGGGAATTCGGTGTCTGTTCGCAAGTTAAGGGACTGTCACCTCCTCTAAAAGGCGCGAATGAGACTTCTATCGTGTGAATCCCTTGCATAAGAGCAAGGAGCTTAAACCGCGCTGTTCATGTTGGGCGAGTTCGAGAACACGGCAAAGAAGCTTTCTGCATTCGAGATCGTTGCTCCACAAACAGAGGAAAGCAAGATCGGTAGAAAGGAACACGTTCATAGAGAAGGAGTATCTGACATCTCTTCATCTTCTATCGCTACACAGAATCTCAACCTGCTTCGTTTCCACTCCACAAACGTTTTTCAACCAAACACTGGCAAAATGAGCGACCACAACGAGATGATTACGGCCACAGAGCTCCAAGCTGAGGTATGTCATTCCCTTTCTCTCCCACCCTGACACTCACGACTGGATGTACGTCTACATCAGATGGAGTCACTCCGCTCGCTTCGTCGCCGTTCGCTATCCACGAATGCCTCTCCCGAAGGCGTCCTGGATCCAGACTTGCCATCCCAGCTCTCCTCCGGTACTCCCTCCCCTCCAAACTCTCCAGGGCTTTCGCGCACTGGGTCTCTCTCCCGTCGTCCTTCCCAAACCGATCCCAACCGCCTCCCTTATTTCCCATCTGAGATCGCAGCCTCAGCCTCAGTGCAACCCGCTGACAATCAGCAACCAGAGATCGACGAAAATTTGCCCCTCGCACAAGTAATCCCCTCCAACTTCTGGCTGCCCGCTCGTCTCCATCCCGAACTTGCTCCGCAGGAGTTCAAGAATTTCATAAAGGAGCAGAAGGTGGCGAGACAGAATAGTATCGGACATGATGGGTCTTCTCATCTCGATGTGCAGACGGATGACGCGGGCGAGAGGAACCTTGGACCTGTAGGGATAGCGAGAGGATTGTCCATGAGACAACAGGGTCTGCGAGGGAAAGATGGAGGCTATCCCACTCGGAAGAAGAGTATGCTTTCGAAACAATACCAACCTAAGCTATCCGAATCAGAAGATGACATTGAGACTGCTCCGGAACGTCCTTATGAACGGCTACCAGAATCTATATTAGAGGAAGATGAGGAGAGGGAGAGAGAAGATCCTCCCAGGTCTCCCATTGCTGAACCAGGTGCTAGTCCTTTCAGGGCAGGGAGTACGAGGAGGGGTGGGATGGCAGCACTGAGCTTGTTGACGATCAATGATCTCCAATTGCTAGAGAAGATTGCAGCAGATGGAGAGCCGATCCCAGGTCTCGCTCCACCTGGACAGGAGGTGGGGTTGAGGAGAAGTTTGAGTCTCAATCCCGTCGACCTTGCCGGTTTGTCCTTCTCTCCTCTCCCAAAGGTGGATGTTAAGAATAGAACGTGACAGCTGCAGCAGCAGCAGCCGAAGCGCAGATGCATCAATCCGGCAGCGGCGCCACGCCCCCGCTTCCTCTGGCGCCAAGAAAGTCGGATTCGCCGCCTCCACAGTCCCCGGTTGATGTTATCCCCTCTCCCTCGTCCGATACCCCCGAATCACCCATACTTCCTCATGCAGCTGGGCAAATCCTTCGTCGTTCGGCTAGGACGGTGAAGATTCGCAAGGGAACGGAAGGGAGCAGCAGGTTCGGTGGTCGTCGTGTGAAACAGTCTTTGACGCCTGGCGATGCGGAGGAGATCAGTAGGAATCTTGAGGGCGAGAGTGTAGAAGGAAGGGGAACAGAGGAGGAGGAGGACCAAATGACTCCAAGGGCCAGCCCCAGTTTGATACAAGGTGAAGAGATGGCACTAGCCGGAGGTTGGGAGATGGAACGAAGTTCCAGCGGGGGCCGACATACGCAAAGCTTGAGCGCGGACTATGCTGATGGGTATGGTAGAGAGAGGGAAAGAAGTCCGGGTAAACACGTCACCAGCGCGAGTGTGGACTATCCGGCTTCGGATGGATTTGATAGGTCTTCAGGCTTCGGTGGTAGGGGTAGACAAAGCGTGGACAGTTATGGATCCAGCCCGAAACATGTTTCCAGTTCGACAGTCGAGACTGTGGACAGCTATCGCGATTCGTATGTTTCTTCCTCTTCTCGAAGCTCGACCGACGACGCCAATCTCCCACCATCTACGAAAGATATGGACGATGTCCCTCTCATAACTGTCGCCGCGCTTCCCCCTTCTCAGGGTCCCGTGATGGACTATCCGACGCCAGTGGAACAGGTCCGAAAAGTCAGTTCAGAGTACTCGCTGACGCCTTCTCCGCCGCCAGGAAAGGAAAAATTGAAGGGATCAGGGAAGGAGAAGAAGGGCGGTTGGGCGTCGAGAATTTTTGGATCCTCGTCTTCTTCCAGTGGGCATGCGAAGAATGAGGATGGGACCGAGGATTCGACATCTGTCTATTCAGTGGAGGCGGAAGGAGGAGAAAAAGAGGAGAAGAAGAAGAAGGGGAAGCGGAGTAAGATCCCTGAGATCGTCACGGACCTGCAGAAAACTAAATCCCCAAGCTCTGCCTCATCAATTGCTGAGAAAGAAAAAGACAAAGGAAAGGATAAAGAGAAGGACGGTTTCTTTGGCTCGTTGTTCGGTGGATCGAAGAAGAAAGATGTGGACGCTGCAAGCGGAAGGCAATCACCTCCGCCAGCTTTTACACCTCTCGTTTCACCGACGGCCTCAGGTGTTTATAACCATCAGACTCAAACCTGGACGAACTTTTACCGTCTTCCAATCCATGTCGAACGCGCAGTGTACAGATTATCGCATATTAAGCTTGCAAACCCTCGACGGCCTCTCTACGAACAAGTCCTTATTTCGAACCTCATGTTCTGGTATCTCGGAATTATCAACAAGCCCCTCGACTCTTTTGCACCTGATGGTTCTTATCCTCCGTCGCATCCCAACGCTACACTTCCCAAACCCCCTCCGCATCTCGTCAACGCCCAACCCGCTCATGTACAGCAAAATTCTCCACCACTTTCAACTGCAGCCGAACAGCAGCAACAACATAACCCCCCTCCTCCACCTGCTAAGAAGCCGGTTACACCTCCAGCTAGTCAAGGGCCGAAGAGGCATGCGGAACAGCCAGTCAAACAACCTTCATATGACGTGCAGAGCCACTCGATAGAGCGGGAGAGGGAGAGGGAACGAGAATGGGAGAGGGAGAGGGACCTACGAGAGAGGGAAAGAGAACGGGAACGGCCAGTTTCTCATCCTCAAGCCAAACCTCCAATCCAACAGCCGGCACCGCCTCTGCCTCAGCAACCACAGCCAACGCACTCCCACTCTCAATCCCAGCCTCAAGTCACGGCATATCATCAGCCCCAACAGCAGCCAATCCCATTGTCTCAACATCATGGTCCTAAAACACACATTACCCCACCTATCTCTGTTAAACGTTTGCCCAACGAAAGCGGCTTTGAAGTCGTTACTCGGAAGGAGAGGCTTGCTTCACAACAACACCTTCAGCAGCAGCAACAACTGCAACAGAAAAAAGGAAGCTCGGTGGCAGCGCGAGATGAGGGCAAGAGTAGGAGAGGGACGAGTTTAGGAGGAGATAGTGCTTATCATTAACAAGTAGAGGGACGAAAATTCCGTTACGAACCATTTAATGATGGGCTGAGGCACTCTAAAGTTTCCTGTTTTGTGTTTTTCTTGTCGGTACATTTATTCGGGTTCGTGCTCCTGAACTTGAAGCTCAGTAACCCATTCTGCGTTACTTGGCATCACTTTTGAAGCCCATAGCGTCAAAGGAGAAAGAAAATGTGCGACCTTGCCGATGATAGAACGGAAATGAAGACGCAAAAGCATTTCACTAAGACGACCATTCTTGATTCAGGTTTGCATATAGAATACATCGTTTCGAAGGGTGATTAATACATCGCTGAGACTAAATTTGTCATTGAAACCCAACTGCTTTCTTCTTTTTCTTCGCTTCTTCGTTTCTTTATAACTTTCTTCTTCTTCCTCCTGACCAACATATCATCACCGTCGAGTTTCCGTCCCAACGATAGGAAATGCAAAAAAAGAGAAATGAAATGGTGGAGCAAGCAGGTTTAGTAGTTGTTTGTCAAGAGGTGAGGGAAGGCTGATGGAGATGAGAGAAGCACTAAACCGAAAGGCTATTCTACTTTGTCTTGAAATCGAGTAAGAGTAGGTCCAGGGAAGATATACTATTCTGAAGAAGGGACAAGGGTTGGAGAGAGGGGTAACCGAAAGAAACCGAATGGAGATGAAAGAAAAAAACAGAATTAGGAATGTACGCCGGTAGAACGAGCTGACGAAAGTGGTCGTCTTCATTGTGAATTGTTCTTGTTGATTTTTCGTGCCTGAGTTCGTATGAAATCGTGAGCTGGTCTGTTTGGACCTTTTGCAATACACGTTTTCGGTTATTGTTACCTGGCAGCATCGACGACGATGATACCAGTCTTGAGATCCCGCCAAGGGTAAAGGTTACCGCTCAAATACTCCATTACCGCCTGTGCCAAACGTTGCCGTCCTTGACTTCGCTGGCCTTCCCCCTGACCCGTATGCCTTTCCAACCCAACAATCAAATAGGTCTGACCCATGAACTGTTCGCTCTCGAGAGCGCTCAAAAACTTCTCCAAAAACTCGATTGCTTCGTCGGGATGTAAACCGTGAAGATCGATGGCTGCCTCCGTCCTCTCGTCCGCCGTCAACTGGGCACCATCTGGCCGTTGCGCAACGACACCCAAAATAACTCCAAGTCCCCCTCCTACATCTCTCGCCCTCTGCGCTCGGTCAGGCTTCTCGTCAACTTGCGATGGCTTCCAGACTTGAGCAGCGACAGCTTCCTTTAAGCACCTCCTCCTCTCATCCAGAATCCTAGCAGCAGCCTGGCGACCTGCAAGGCTGACGTTCCTGTTCACTTCATTTGCTTCTCGAGAAAACTTTCTCGCGGCCGCTCCATCGCCCTTCCTCCAAGCTTCAGCAGCTTTTGCAAGTAATTTGTTCCTCATCGTTCCGAGTTGAAGAAAGTTCTCCCGATAGTGCGCGTAGAGATTTTGCAAATCGGCACCAGTTTTGAGAGTTGGAAGGAGCTGAGGTGGCCGAAGATTGACTCGAGGACTAGGTCTAGGTTGGACAGGAGGGGTACGCACTTCCTTCCTGCCACCGTGGAGGGAAGGATGGGGCCTTCCATACTTTACTGCTTGGCTGAATCGTTGGCGAGAGGGGTCCATACCACCAGAAAGTGAATGGGCCATCCGAGGAGAATGGTTATCGAGGGTGGGGAAATCGATATAATCGCTTAGATCCGGATCACCGTCGCCAGTAGGATCGAGGTTAAGCTCTCCAGGATATTGTTTCTCGAGGCTATCCGCTGTCATGACTGGTGGGATGCTACATGGGCCTGTTAGGTGGGTTTTGGAAATCTCGCGAAGCTTACGAATGCAAAAAGCCGCATCTTTCCGGCCCTTTCAAGCAATTTCCTCTCAACCAAAATTTACAAACAGCTTTCCCAACACTGTTATCATTCGTCAGGTTTTAATTATGATGTGTGAGATAGGAAGACGACTTACTCATGACTATATCTACAATCACTCCTCAAGCAGGCTCCCTGCAAGTAATATCTACAAACTTTCCCCCCACCTCCAGTTGGAGTAACGGGTCTTCCACCCATTCCGAATCTTCCCCCTCCAGTCGGCGTATGTGGTCTCGAACCAGGATTACTTCCTCCGCCCCCACCAGGTCTAAACTGTCTATCGAAGCTGTCCCTCGAAACGATGATTGGCCGGCTTCCACTTCCCATCAACAATGAATTTCTGTTGCTTCCTCCTCCTCCTGGCCCCATAGGCTTAATCTCCATACCATCAAACGATTCCCTCAACCCCACTATGTTGCCAGTATTTGCGGAGGAGGTGACGAATCGAGACTCGAGGATGAATTCCACGGTCTTATTGATATCATAGTTGTTCCTATTCAATGCCTCTTCCAATTCTTCAGGCTCGAGATCAACCCCTCCTCCTTCAGGCGAGCTGAAGAGGGTGTATAAGAAATCTAGGGGTGTCATCTCATATGTGGTCTGATACCCATTCAAACCCGTGCTTGTCAAACTACTCGATCCCGCTGCTTGGCTGAGGGCCAGGGAAGCGATGGGGTCGTTGAACTCGTAGACAGGTGAGTGACCAGGTCCTTCAAAGGGGATACCGGTTGACAACCCTCCCAACCCAAGCCCCCAAACGTCTTCTTGCCCATACCTTCTGGAAGGGGTGTTGGCACCGCTTCCAGCCCCTCCAGAATGGATGTTAGGATTAGCAGCCGGAGTGTCAGCCCAAGGATCGTATGTTTGCTCATCCTGGAGTCCACTGCCGTTTCTTCCCAATCCTCCCAAACTAATGCCACTGATCCCACTAGCCAAACCAGTGATGCCTGGGAATGGAGAATCATCGCTCCAGGGGTTGCGCGGTATATCAGATCCGGCAGGTGAAGGAATGGGGGGAGTGGCCACGAGGGTGGGGAACTTGGTCGGTGTTCCGAGGGGCGAGGAGTTCCAAAGGGACGCTGGGTCCGTAGGGGTCAATCCACGAGGAGGCAGATCGATGTGTTTGACCAATCTTGCAGCATTGAGTTTTGGAGACAAACCTGGCGGTAGCATGGGAGGAGGAGATGCGCGCTGGGACAGCGATGCGGAAGTAAGATTTTGATTTGGGAGTTCGTCGAACGAACTAGCGGGTGAGTTCTTGGGGAGAATATTCAAACTGGAGGAAGAGCCCGTCCCAGTGACTCCTGACAAACGTGGCTTGAATTCGGTCGCAAAAGCATTCAATCCACCGCCTGAACTGGATCCATCACCTCCGGAATTCCTAGAATCCGTGCTTGTCCTGCTTCGGACTTCATCCAGTGCTCCGCTATCGTCATCTTCGTCTCCTGCTCGGTTGATCCTGCGAGCAAGCGGACTAGGGCTGACGGGAGCGAAGGGACTAGTTGGAGTGCCAGGCGCTGCAGGGAGAAAAGAGTTCTTGAGTGTTGAACCACCTGCCCCAGTGGAATTGTTGGAACGTAAGGAAGAGGAGGAACCTTTGTGGTTCAATGCTGGGACGTAGGTCTGAGAACCAGAGCGCGGTATACTGGGGCGAGAGAAGAGTGAAGGAGAAGGCAGGCCACCGGAAGATGGGAGGAGAGTGAATGAGGACACACTGTCCGCTTTGTGACGATGAAGGAGAGAAAGTGTGACAGAATCGAGCGAAGATGGAGACAGGAGATCCTTTCCACATACATGATTTAACACAGTACCCAAGTGTAACACAAATCACGGAGACACTCACCGATCCGTCGACTGGAGATTTCAATAACCCACCTAAACAATCCCTGATTATTTCCGGCTTCTCGAGCTCTCCTACATTTGTGTCTTCGAGAGCGCTGATGACCTTTTCGACTTTGTCCTCGAAATCGTTTCCAATGTTTGCTTGGGTGAACAATGCATTCAAAAATTGTTTGGTAAGGATCAAGTTGTGTGAGCTAGCCATGTTGAACGACTGCTTCCCTACGTTGATTTTTTCGATATATTCTTCAAAACTGCTCTGTTATGAGCTTGTGCGATCCGATGTCAGCCCAAAATCTGAGCTCCGCGAGAATTTGACCAAGTCGAACGTTTGAAAGTTGGGAAGCTGAGAAAGAAGAAGGTTTATTCCTACAACAAAATTACTGCTTTAAAAGAGAGAAGGAGGAGAAAAATATAAAATATAAGCGATTCCCAGCTGCTGTTGCCCTCAGTGCTTAGACCTGGCACGACATCGGAACATGAGAAGGAAGTAACTTGGTCGTTTCACAACCACCTGACACACGGTCCATAACCGCTTCCCCATTTCCGTCCACTAACTGTCACCAACGTCGTTCGTTAAAATGAGCCATGAAAGGCTCTGACATGTGTTATCAACTATTTGAAAGCTATGCATAGCAGAGTACCAAGTCACAAGCTAGTTTCCACGCTGTTCAAGCTTAAAACCAGGATGAACTAAACTTGAAGACAATGACAACTGAAAGGTGATTGAACAAATAAATCCCTCTTCCTCGTGTATTTGGCGCAAGAACACCGCGATTAACAATAACCTCTTTGTCTTTTATGTACCTATAATTCTCAATTGAACTCAGTGGTGATCGCTTCATTGTACTTTCGAGGTTACTGACACCGTCAACAATGACAGAGTTTTCTTCCTCCGATAAAAGAACCCTCTTGCCTTCTGATGCATGACGATCTCCGTGTTTCCATGTTCCCTAGGTGTCTCTTCATCCGTGCTCAAAAGAGCTTCTTTCCTCAGTCCCTTCATTCATTTTTGATGGAGGTTCATAAAAGGACTTTTCTCTTGCTCGATGGTCTTGCCGCTCTACAGGCTATCGTATTGTTGTCCTCTAAACGGATTCTTCCTGCGAATTTCAAGAGTCCATCACAACCGCCAGCAGCAAGACCATGCACAATCACAAGCAGATAGACTAGCTGTTGTGACCCGTGTCGCAGGGCAGAGCTTCTCTTGTGCAGCGTGATGACATTATTGAGCCTATGTTGACACGCTTGCTATTCTGCTTGACATGACATTTTTCCTTCCCGAGAAACTGGTTTTTTTTGTCCTTACACACTCTATACCAAATATTGTCCGCGAAAAGTGGATGAAGCCATCCGTTTTTCAACGTGTGTCCCATTTCGGAGAGTGTAATCATTCTTTTTGCCCCATATCCGCGATTCAAAGCCTTGAAAACTGTGTTTTTCGATGAAGCTCTGAGATCACATTTTGCAGGGAGTCCGCAAAGGATCGTCATTGGACATGCGCTATTGAGATCGCATACTAACTTACTTCTCTGATAAATTTGTGGTTTTCGAAAAAGTCGCTATCAAGGCTGATTAGAGGACTTACGGCAAAGCCTCCACTACTTGGGGCTGCTTTGATCCAAGTATCCCAAACGCTTACACTGTGCTCCAAAAACTTGCCGTATCTACAATCAGCATCCACTGCAGCAGGCTTGGAGATCCGTTCTTCTCGTTGTCAGCTGTCTCGGCAACGAGGCTGGAAGGACGATTCTTGCGTTCTGTCTTAAGCAAACAATTATTTGTCTTCCCCTTCGGCAGTGGTTTACAGTCAATCGAAGGAAAACTACCCACCACTCGAATCGAAGCCGAAGCAAATCAGAGGAAAGGGTGGCCGAAGGGCATGCAGTTTCTTAATTTTCTCGTTCACTTTTGCGACCTTTTATCGAATAGTATTTGCCTCGCTCTACTTCATCTCTTCCCCTGGGACATTCCTTCTGCATTCAACTCGAAGTTGTAGTTCTCCAGGATCTGCTGATGTGCATTGACACCCTCCGAGCAGCTTTTGCATCGTCAGCCGACCATGCTTTCGATGGCGAAGTGACAGGCTGACAATAACCTAGGATAACTTCGATCCAGCTTCTGCGACAGCTCTTCAGTCCATTCGTCCCATCGGCTCACCCCTCGGTTCGAGAACGGTGCGCGACTGCTGGGCAGATATTCATTCTTGCGTTCCATCTACGCTCGGCATGTATCTCAGTACTCCGTCTTGTTCGATGGCGTGCTTTATCCCACTGGAACAGGTCGGATTCGGGAGGTCTGGATGTGACTGAACTGGATTTCCGATGATTTACAGATTTTCCAGGTCGCAGCGGTCCGATTGAAGAAGTCACAGGTTTCATGAGGCATCCACAATATATAGTCGAGCTCCCTCACAGAGAAACCTGATGTCTTCATTCTCTGAACAGTCTCTGATTCGAAGTTGCCCCGTTTTCCTCGTGAACTCAACGAAGGAGAACGTCGTAATTCGATTCGTCCATCGGCCCGCATCATTCACGTCAAACGTCGTGTCGTCATTTCATTGTCTCGATATCAACGTAACCATCACACCAACGACATCTCCTGGAAGGATAAACATTTTTTGGTACGAAATCACCAACTCCTGCAACGTCCAACCAAATTGTTCTGATCAGTAGAATGAAGTGAAGTGGAGAGCAGATATTAGGGCTACATCGATTACAATAATTTGGAGACAACAGGCAAAATATCACGCATAACCGAGTATAATGGGAAGACAGAATGAAAAATGGAAAGAAACAGGAATCATGACGGCGCATCACTTTGGACTTCGTTCACTTCTTCGATTGGATGACGGTTTAGGGACATAGCGGTTGTACGACTGATTTGAACTGAAGACAGAAGCCTTTCGAGGACTAATCAAAGATTGAGATTTGAGTCGGTTGTTAGGAGTGGAAGATTGAATGTGGCGTGAGGATGAGGACGGAAGACTGAAGACTGAGATTGAAGTCGTTAGTGGTGACGATTTGGGGGTATCAGCATCATTTCAGGTTGGGTATCTTCTCCTATCATCGCCTGACTTAGCAGCCTGACATAGCGCCTTCTGAATTCAGGTCAATCTTTTTACCACTCGAGAAGGGTGGCTCAACACACCTTTTATCTGCCGTAAGAAGCACCAAAATACCTTCTGGCATCCTCTCCGTAGTCCCACTCATCCGTTCCAACACCTATGAGCGTTGCACCGTTGTGCGGGTGGTGCTGTATCATTGACTCTTCCATTTGAGGTTGCAGGTACTGATGTTGCTGTTGGAGGTACGCCCAGTCGTTTGTCGTCGGCACGGGCAACGGTGAAGGATTCGAAGAGGTCGAATATTCGTACCATCCCATGTTACCGTTTGCATTCGTCCCATTCGAATACGATCTGTCGTCCAACGCCATGGAAGGATGCAGAAGCGGTTCGTTAGGGGGAGGGGATGGGAACTGATAGCCTTGCTGTTGGGCATACATTGCACCATGACCAGTCTGGCTTGCCGGACTCGCGCTTGGTGTGGCGGGTTGAAGCAACCAGCTCTCCCTCCTCGCCTTCTCCTCCTTTCCACTACCACCACTTGGACTTCCAATTGAAATCCCAATCGGTTCCTCCTCCTCTCTCTC
This sequence comes from Atractiella rhizophila, assembly GCA_021432655.1. Taxonomy (NCBI): domain Eukaryota; kingdom Fungi; phylum Basidiomycota; class Atractiellomycetes; order Atractiellales; family Hoehnelomycetaceae; genus Atractiella; species Atractiella rhizophila. Next base: position 16,354 of record MU271202.1, on the reverse strand, counting down.
CCTAAGAGATCCGAAGGAGGTACCCTCATCTAGGGAGTGACCGGGATGGACCTTCATGTGCCTCCTCAGGTTGCTCAAAACGCTGAACCTCCTGCCACACCCCTGGACGGGACAGACATGCGGCTTCTCGCCGCTGTGGGTAAGCATGTGCGTCTGGAGGGCAGATGGACGTGCAAAAGCACGGGGGCATTGGGAACAGGCGTCTGCGTCCAACATCAGTCTTGGCCACAAGACTACGGCGGGTGGAGGAGGGGAGGAGATCGAGACAACTTACGCCGCTTGGGTTCCTCCTTCTGGGCTTGTCCACGAGGACGCCGGATCCCAGAACGTCCACCAGGTTGGTTCGCACTGTTCGTGGTAGCATACCCTCCCAGCGTAGTCGTTGTCGGTGGCGAAGGGGGATGCTGGTCTCGGTGCTTGTAGTAATATGAATTCTGGAGCGCGGCATATCCGAAGGGTTGAGGGGGTAGGTGGTTGGAGGAGGTGGATGAGGTGGATGAGGAGGAACAGACGGAGGGATCGATCAGTCCGATGCTGGCGAGGAATGCCGTGCGCTGAGAAGGCGAGAGTGTGTCGAGATGGTCGACTGTGTAGTCGATCTCTTCGTCTGAGTACTCCATTTCTGGATGGATGGATGCTGTTGGAGTTTGTTGAAATGGAGTTTGGAGGTGTTGAAGGTCTGTTGAAGGAGATGAAGTAAGATATTGATGAAACATATTTATGCGATATTTATGAATGAAACTCAAGAGAATTCACGAAAGATATTTATGTTTGGAGAAGAAAGAAAGGGAGAAGAAAGAAATGCAATCTGAGTTTGGAAATCACGAAGAACAAAGAAACTCACAAATTTGCTTCCAGTCTTCAACTAAATCTCACTTTCCTCAAACCTGGTCTGGTATGCACGTAAGGACTCTGAATGGTCTTATAAGCGCCACAGCAGCTCTCCACCGCGTCCTCAAGCAGAAGATCTCAGGGGAGAATTGCAGGGGCATTTGGGAACTGCAAATGAAGGAGATAAAATGTGCAAAGATCTCCTTCGCTTTTACTTCAACTCCGACGAGCCACGTGGAAGGTTAACCTACATTTCACGCAGGCTGCTTCTGTACTGTTGTCAAATCCTGTCTGCCTTTGAATGCTGGGTTGAACAGAACCAACGCTCAGCATCCCTAATGAACTGCCCAAGCATTTGAGAGCATGCCTCTCAGTATGAGGGACAGCTTCGGTTCGGAACACCGAACAGCCTTGGGAAGCCTGAGCATCCGAACTCATTCAATTACCCATCCTTCTCCTGCCGAATGTGGTTCTGAGTGGCAAGCAATTTGGCAGCAATAGGTAGGAACATGAGGCAGGGTCTGAAGGACTCTAAAAGGACGCAGTCTCGATTCGATGTACCCCTTGCTGAGCGCAAAGGACATGCTGAGCCAGCCAACAGACAACCTGAGCTCGTTTTCGCCCTCTTGCCCTCGATATTTCGAGATTTCAGATTTCACAATGGAGTTAACGCTCGCGATTTCCTTTTCTTTGACGGCTCCACCGAGAGTCTGTCTTCACTTTGTCTAATAAGCAGTTATTGACAGGAGATGGAGGTGAAGCTTGAGCCCGCTTTCGACAGACTTCTTATTTTCCCTGATAAAGTCCAACATAACCAATTCGGATCGAAACGTTGCAATGCCGATGGAATTCAATCGTTTGCGGGCGGCTTGGTTGGACGGGGTTTGGGATGGCAGAAGATATGATACCTAAGAGCTGTCGGAAGGGAGATACCAAGTGGAAATCGGGCGGAGGGCAGGCGATTTGCGTCCTTATCTCACATATTCGTGAGCGTCTTGGGGCAACTTCACCACCCGGAAAATCCACTGGACGCTCTTCCACTGCTAGCGTAGCTCACCAGACGCCTCGGACCCCGCGCCCTCAGCCCAATCCAGGTTCAATACGGTTTTGAGACAGTACGGTGACTCGAAACGATCCGCGGTGCTACCTGTTTGTGTGTTCGTATACAAGTGTACATTTCGAACAATGTTGGGAGGATGTACGAGCGTCAACGTACGAGCTCGTGTCGATGGTGTTTGTCGCGTTAGGGACAAGGATCGTACAGAGACTGTAATGGCGCTCTGCTTGAACAGCCGGGAGAAGGATAGCGGGTACATTCAAGTTTGGCGCGTGAAAGGTAACGTGCTCGAGATGTCGTTAAAAAACAACGATAAAGATTACGATGAAGCAATCAATCAGAACTGTAAAATTACTTGAACACAGTGATATTCTACAACACACGCGAGGCGCTCGAGATGCTGATATATTCACAAGTGTCGTGACCCTTTACTGGTCATTTCTTCTTCTTTTTACTTTTCTTCTTCGACGAAGTCGTTTCTGGAGGAACGAAGACAGACCCACCTTCGATCTCTCTTATGCTTTCCTCCCCCTCCTCCCCTTTCTCAATCTCTTTCTCGATCCTCTCCCTCATTTCCAGCGCAACCATCACATCCCTAACCTGCTCCTGCAAGTCCTGAACCTCTGCCTGAAATCTAGTCACCTGTTGATCGAGATCAACATTGGTCGCTTTCAGAGCCTTGAGGTTCTCGATCAGTCCGCGATTGACTAATCTTTCAGTTTCGAGGCTCTTTTCCAATGCCTGTTTGTCAGCAAGGAACCGTTCCCCTCGTTCCTTCGCCTTCTTGAGCTCCTTCTCCAATTTCGTGACTGCCTCAGTTTCTTCCTTTTCTTCCTCTACCTCCCGCTGCCACATCTCTTCCACCTCCTTTCTTTTCCTTCTTTCCTCATCTATTCCCTTCCTAGCTGCATCTAATTGACTCCTTAATCCCCTAACAAGTTCATCGTAAAAGTCCCTCTGACTGTCCAGTTGGCTGGTCAAGAGATAACTATATTCCAATCCGATAGCTTCAATCTTCTCCTGATTCGCCATCATCCTTCGATCCGGTCCTCCTCCGCCTCCTCCAGGAGAACGTTGAAGTTGATCTTCGGTTGTAGAGGCGGCAAATGACGTCGGAAGCTCAACGATCTTCCCATCCGTTCGATTCCTAACTAACCGATGCACATATCCATCACCAGAATAATCCCACACCCTCCCCGTACCCGGGACCACTTCCATCGCAAAACCATGTCCCTCCTGAGCGAAATGGCCTTGAGCATGCCGCGACTGGTAGCGGCCGCATCCGACGTGTCCGCAGATGAGGCAGATCCAGAGGTTCTCGCTCAAGAGGCAAGAAGAACACGATAACTCTTTAGGCGGTTCAGACATGGAGAGCCGACAAACGGGACAGTTTCCATCTCCCCATCGAGAGAGACAGGAACATGAACCTCCATGCCGACATACGGGTGTCTGCAGGCCAGTAACGGACGAGTCCATGCGTTCGAGGCAGATTGGACACGTCGGAAGCTCATATCTCTCCTTCTCGCCACGAGAGAGGGGAGGGGTAGGTATTGGAGACGGAGAGAAGAAAGACGTGGAGGTGGAGTGCGGTGGAGTGGATAGTTGTGAGATTTCGAAGGAAGCGAGAGGGACAGCATGACAGATCTCTGATTCGGGATTGCCTGTGAATGGTTTCCCATTGAAAAGTTTGATGAACTTGTTCGCCGCTTGAGATGTCTGGAATCGGAGAAGAGCGACACAACGATTCGGCATCGAGTCTCTGCGATGTCATCACATCAGCCGAGTCTTGGTGGAAGGGAGTACTGAACAGTACCTCAACATTCTGAGTCCTTCCAAGGTCTCAACCACTTTGGCTCCGACAAAGATGAGAAAATCGCTGCTGGTCATATAACTTGGGACTGCGAGGACGGCCACGAGTTGGGTGTCAGGTTCGTCGTCCTCGTCCTTCAAAGTAGCGATACTCCAGCTTCTCCCTCTCGTCATGGCTGGGCTCTTAGTCGGCGCTTCCCTCTCCTTGAATAACCTGATCAGCCCCCAAGGCATATCGAGGGAACCCGTTTGGGTCTTCTTACCCCCAGCGTTTGTTTGGTCTTGACGAAGACCGCGAGAAGCTGATGGGGATGGGAGGCGCATTCCCACTACAGCTCCTTCCGACGACCCAAAATTGGTGCGTGTTAAGCGGTAGTCGGACCCTGCGATCTGTTCTGCCGCCGATTCGAGTGTAGGGTTGGAGACAAAATCGAGGGAGAGCGGAGAGAGGCGGTAGTCCAGTTCATCTTCCACCAGTCCTGTCGTTTGTAGAGTCTCGTCTTCTTCGGACGGTCGTCCTTTCCCCTTCCCGTTGCTAGATCCAATTGAAGACAGGTTCCAGATGTCTTCAGACGTTGGGAGAACGGTGATTGAAGTGGTCTGTAGGTATTGCACGTATTGGGAATGAAGGTGAGGAGGAAGGAGGGAGAGGGAACGGGAGGCACCGTTCGTCGAAGGTGGGTACGGATACAGGAGATCGAGTTGAAGGTGATACATGTTCAATGTACTATCGAATAAAAGGTGGAATCAGTTTATTTTGCGCAACAATGTGAGCGGCGCAAGGCACTTCACGGAGGAAATGAGTAAATACACATTTTACTCTAAAATGAGCTTTGATGGGCATAGTTACCAGGTCAGGCGCCTGATGCTTGGTCCCACAGCCAAGAGCGTTTCCTAACGAAAAGGAGGATACGGTATATCCTCACGTCTCATTCCAAGACGAAGAAACCGTGATTACCTTCATTAGAAAGTAGTATTATATAGCGACCAAGGCAACTATTCTTCCGTGCTTCTACAGCTAACAGTCTTCCTTATTGCCCGTTTATTACGCATCGCAATAACACCTTACCGTAGGCAATGGACAAGTCATTCTCACTTGGCGACGGCGCTTCCCAAGCGCCATCGGAGCAGCCCTCAAGATCTTCAGAGAGACTTGAACAATAGTTATTAAAGCGCTGTGACGTGTTGTAAAGCCTCCTATTGGAGTCAGGGATTGCGAGATCCTAATCTCCATTTGAAAACAGTTTATCAAAATCCGTTCCTATTTAAACAGGAGTGAAATGACAGCCACAATCCTGAAACCGATTCATGGAATCTGGAAATGTGCGAGGAACATTCTTTCTATCGCGAGCTCATACCAAGTATTCTTGGGGATTCCTTTATGAAACCCATCTTGGAAACAGATTAGACTTGATCCTTTACAAGTCCAATTAGAGAACAGAGATAAAGACTCGTGACCGTTGCAGCGAAGTGGGACGTGCTGAGCAATTGGCCACGAAACTACCAGTAACATGTTGCCACACGAAGCTGGCAAACAACCAAAGTTGTCCTACAAGCACACCAAAGGTTTTCGTTATCTTTAATATCAACCACCATGTATCAAGTTGAATGCACTCTCTGTAAGAGACCATTCAATCTTCTTCCTACCTGGGATGAATGTGCATAAAACTTGATGTGTACTTGGCAAGAAGCGAGCAACCTAGAGGTACGCGTTGCTCGGCACAATACAAACGCTCGCTCAAGAGCCCCAGGTCAAAGATACGCGTCTTCCCTCCTCCCAACCCAGAAATCGACAAATCATAAGAAGACGAACCTTTGCTTCCTGAGCGCAATTACAGTCTAGCCTTAACTTCTAACTCCTCCCTTTGGCGAGATACACGTTCCGCTTCACCCAGTAGTAGCACTAAGCCTGCAATTCGATTCGTTTGTGGTGGTGACTAGCGATGGGCATTAACTGTCATCATTCAATGATCTCATCTCATCGAATCGACAATCGACATCCATAAAAATCCACCGTCCAATATCCAATATTCTGCTCAGGCTCAGCGTCACATTTGCCAGCACTCCCACGTCGTTTATATAGCGTTTATATCTGGCCAGCTCCCGCATCAAACGAGATTCTTGCAAAGGCATACTACTAACGTAAGAATGGCTCAACGGCGCGTCCTTATAGGCACTCTCTTCCTCCCCCACACCCTCTCATTCGACCAAGGGTATGGCAGCACCACCCCTTTGAACCTCAATTATAGTCCAGAGCAAGAGCGAGCGGTATTTGACGATGGCCCTGTCAATCCTCCTTTATCTCCAAAGTCACCCATCACGTCCTCCATGACCAGTAGTGGCAGCAAACCCAACCTAGCCAGCTTGAGTATCGTGGAAGATCTTACCGTACGTCCTCCTTCTTTACAACGTAAATTTCTAAACGAGCTCTTTTGTTTGCGCCTTCCTTCTCATGGTTAATATTCACTCTTGTGCGACTGTGCCGTTGTCGTTGGATAGGAAAGGGCTCAAACGCCATATGGGCAAACACCAACTCCAGCAGACGCTACGAATCCCTTCTTCTCACCAACCACACCAACGGCCGGTCCACTCTCTCCCATCTCTCCCCATCCTCATCCTCTCTCCCGATCGAACACGGCAACGAGTCTCAACACACTCAACAACGTTTCTCTAAAAGGAGTTCTTTCCAGCGCAGCTAGGAAGGTGCAAGCGGAGGCGGACGAGGTTAGAAAGTCTCTGAAGCTGCCCACTATTGCGGATGAGGAACAACCCCAACCCCAACCTCGATCCCAATCCCAACCTGAGATAAAACCCAAATCCTCCCAATCTCAACTATCCTCACCCCACATTGACTTTCCCTTCGCCGTTGTACCCTCCCCGAACGCAAACGGCGGACTTCTGCATGCCATCTCCTCAACACGGAGCTGGAAGCCGGTTTGGATTGGCTTTCCGGGTGTGGCCATGGATGAGGTGGATGAGGAGGAGAAGAAGGAGGCGGAGAGGGTGCTTGGAGAGGAGAGGGAGAGGGAAGGGGAGGAGATACCAGTTTGGATGGAGAGGAAGGTGGTCGTGGAAGCTTATGAAGGGTTTTGCAAACAGGTGCAGCAACTTCTCACTCTGCAGACCGTCAGGAGACTGATTTTCATGATTTAACTATTCGCTCGTCGGTTGCTCTTTGGCTGCTCGTTGCTCTGTTTGGCTGTGATGGATAGGTCCTTTGGCCCACCTTCCACTACATGCCCGATTTCACCTCTTACAAATCTTACGACTCTGCCTCCTTCCTCCCCTACCGCGAACTAAACCAAGCTGTCGCGGACGCGATCGTAGCCCAATATCAAGAGGGGGACGTCATCCTCATCTCGGACTATCATCTCCTTCTTGTTCCTCTCATGATTAGAGAAAAGCTCCCACTAGCTTGCATCAGCCTCTTCGTCCACACTGCCTTCCCCAGCAGCGAAACGGTCAGGTGCCTTGCTACCAGGGAACAGTTGTTGGAGGGAATGTTAGGCGCAGACCTGATAGGCTTTCAGACGTATGTCTTCCCCTGCCATCCCGGACTGAGTGCAACAAGTAGTGAAACTCACGTTGATGCCATGGTTCGTTGGGATAGGTTCAATTTTGCAAGACACTTTAGGAGGACGGTCATGCGCATCTTGCAGTACGAAACGACCCCCCGAGGTGTGAGCACCAAGAGAGGGTTCTGTAACGTTGGAGTCTTCCCCATTGGGATAGACGTTGACGCCTTGAACGTGAAGAGGTTCGTCGTATCTCTGCTCCCCTTTTGTCTCCTCCGTCTCTTCATCAACTGATCTATGTGCGGTAGACGAGAGCCAGAGGTGACGGAGTGGACCGAGATATTGAAAGAACGTTATGCCGGACAGAAAATCATCGTCGGGAGGGATAAGATGGATTATGTCAAGGGAGTAAGGCATAAGTTGATGGCCTTTGAGAGGTTCTTGGAGGAACATCCAGAGTGGCACAACAAGGTATACCGCATCCTCTTTCCCCTAACGCGGCTTAAGGCCCAAATGAATAGGTTGTACTCTTCCAAGTGGGACTAGCAACGACGGAAATGAATGAGATTCATGCGCAATGTACAGATGTGGCATCAAGGATCAACTCCAAATTCTCGACGCTGGAATGGCAAGCTGTCGTCTTTCTCCACCAGGATGTCACGTTCGTTTCTCCTCCCCTCAACATGCCCGAATCTAACATGATAACTATGCCATGACGAAACAGGTTCAGCCAATACCTCGCACTCCTCACTATTGCAGATGCGTTCCTGGTGACCAGTTTGAGAGACGGAATGAACTTGTCCTCCCACGAATACGTCGCTTGCCAGGATAAGACTCATCGACCGCTCATTCTCTCAGAGTACTGCTTCCACCCTTGCGTTGTACCCAAGTTGATGTCTGGCACTACAAAGGTTCACTGGAGCGTATACTTACTCTGGTTTCCGATCCTGCCTCGCTGTCAACCCGTGGGATACGGCTGAGGTGTCTAGTGCGATATACGAGGTTCGTCTGCTCCATACATTCCATACCTCCAACACAATTAGGAGAGCTAATCTTTGAATGACCGAACAGGCCCTTACTATGCCGGCCGATGAAGCGACGCGACGCTGGACGGAGCTCTCTTCACACGTCCTCTCTCAATCAGCCCAAAACTGGACCCACTCCTTGCTCTCCGAAACGTCCAAATCCCACCTTTCCCATCGGCACTCTCTCGCCCCCTCGAAACCGGCTCCGTCGCAGGATCTCATTCAGAGCCTCGTGGGCGAAAATCGGGATCTGGTTATTGTTTTAGATTTCGAAGAGACCTTGTTTGTGGATGATCCGGCTGGGAATAAGCAGAAAGGATTTCAATTGGAGAACGGCGTGAGGGAGCTGATTGGGAGGTTGAGAGAGAAGGCTGAAGTGTGGATATTGAGCGGGAAAAAAAGGCAAGAGGTGGAGGATCTTGGAGAAGGCGTCGGAATAGTGTAATCCCACTTATTCTTCCTCTAATTAGTTGGAGTTGACGATGAGAATAGTGCGGATAACGGATGCGAGGCGAAACCTCCCAACGGTCAATGGATCCAGTTGACTGAAGACCTCGACCTCGAATGGCGACGGGCGGCGTTCGAATCTCTCACCTACGTGCGTTCTCTTCAACGGTTGCCGTCTGAACTAACTCTGGCTCTGGGATAGTATACCGAACGTACTCCTGGTGCCTTCATAGAGGAGAGAGGAGTGACAATCTGTTGGCGTTATCCCAGCGCGCAACATGAAGATGCCGATCCAGAGTGGGGGCGACGACAGGCAGCCGAATGTCAGAATCAGTGTGTCCCCCTTTCGTTCGTCATGGTCAGGAGAGAATATAACTAAAGTGATGTCTGTCGTTAGTATCATGGATTCAATAGGCGAACGCTACTCCCTCCATATCGTACAGGGCACCTCCTCATTTCTCATCATCCCCTCCTCCTGCTCCCGATCTATTGCCCTCTCCCATTCTCTCTCCAAAACTCAAAACCTAAGAAATGTCCTGTATGTAGGCAGAGACGGCCAAGTGGGAGAAAAGTTGAATGAATTGGTCAAGAAGGCAGGAGGAGGGAAGTTTGTTGGTGTGGAAGTGGCCGATGGAAGGAACAAGACAGAGGCGGAGTGGAGCGTGGATGGCGTGGAAGAGGCAAAGAAGGTGCTGGGTTACCTGCTTTAGAAATTATCAATTGGGGTGACTTCCTTGGAAGTCAATATTTCAATACTGGCCAAATCGCAACAAATAACTGTCGATAGATAGCTCTTATGTCCCTTGCAAATACAAGCATTTGTGTTTCTCTCCTCTTACTGAAGCGGGAAGACGAGGCATGCGCCGTTTCAAGAATGGAAGAGTGAATGGATTACGGGCGCAGTATACGAAATGCAAGTGGTATGGGTTTTCTCTACTTGTTTGCAGTTTGCCTACCCCATCATATAAATCATGTTGCTTGTGCAGAAATGGAAGCTTACTTGAATTTAAACGGTTTCCGTGTCGCTGCGAACTCTCCCAACTTGTGTCCGACCATCTCTGGGGTCACATGAATAGGTGTGTAGGTCTTTCCATTATGAACCAGGAATTTTAACCTGTTCCACCGTAACATGTTTCGTTCTATATCTTTGTCTTCGGACAAAGAGACGCACCCCACAAAGTTTGGTAGAATGGTACAACTTCGAGCTTGAGTTTGGATTGGGGTATTGTGTTTTATGGCATCCTGTAAAGAAGGGAACGTGGTAAAGTATGGCCCTAGAAACCATAAAGGAATCAGCGCTTCGTTAAAAAGTCTGAATAAATTGTGCACCTTTCCACGCTGCGCGTCCACGTCGTACGACTGCCGTAATACGCATAGTGATGCTGGTCGATTCAAGTCACCTTCTGGACAAGGAATTCTTGTGCGCAGCAGAACATTGGCACATCCGACCGCCATTTCATATTCTCGGTTGCAAATCAAAATCAAATAGCAACAACGAATGTGAGCAAGGCAGGAAACATGTATTTTCCCTTGTTGGCGTTATTGGTGTCCGCTGTGCTCGGAAGGAGCTCGCGCAAAGATTACGTACCCTTCCCCCCACTGAAAGAGCAAGCTGCGATCGTGGAGGAATGGAAGCTTGAGGTTTGCCCTCTTCGCATGTTCAGGATTTAAAGTGACGGTGTTTTGCAAAATTTAGAGATGGGCCTATGTGCCTAAGCTGCTCGAAAAATACGACGGTCAGTTTTGCTAGTTGCTCCGAGCATGCAAGCAGCTAGACACTCACAGCACTTGCTAGTGGATGCCTGGATCGTATGTTCCTTCCAATTTTGCGCTTGAAGGAGTTAAATCATCGATCCAAAGGTCTCACAACGAGAATATGCTGAAGACACAGCCTTCCAGTCCCTTTCCAACCCGATCACAACTTTTGCGGCGCGTCGTCGAACGTTGCTTTTGTTCCACACGTCCTCTGCGCTTCCTTCACCGATTTATCACATATCCAATAAACCAGAAGAACTCTTCGATGAAGTGCGTAAGGAGTTGGAAATTATCAATCCTTCAAAGATCGCTCTGGATAAACACCACACCCTCGCTTTTGGCGATGGACTTCATGTTGGAGAGTTAGACATGCTGAGAGATGGTCTAGGGGAGGAGTGGTGGAGTAGGGCAGTGTGGGAACCCAACGTTGCGATTGAATACGCGGCGAGGAGGGTAGACGGTATGAAGCCTGTTTACAGGCATCTGATGGCGAGATGTCTCTTTTCTGAGTTTGGAGAAGATGTTGACGTAGAGTGATGTTGAATAGCACAATATTTGGGAGATCATCGATGAAGCTTTCTCTAACGACATTATTGTTCCTGGAAAGACAAACACAGACGAGATCGTCTGGTGGCTACGGGAGAAATATCTGGATCTAGTTAGTGTTTCCTCGCCAGTAGACCTGACTCAACCTCGTGTGGCAGAATGGTTGCCATTTTGCTTCTCTGACTATCCAGAAATTTAAGTTTAGCGATAGTGACGACGTGGTTCCATCCTTCGGTGAGCGTCTGGAGGCAAGGATTTACTTCCTGGCAAGATGACGTCGTTATCCAAGAAGGTCTGCTCTCTTTCCCTACAGTTCTCTGACAAATCACGCTCATTCACCGTAGGTGACATGCTGCACACTGAGTATGGTTTTTTCTTGCTTCGACGTAGAGCTGAATCATTTGAACAGCATGGGAATCTGGGGTTTCTCGCTCGCAACGGACACACAACATTTAGTACGCGATTTCCTTCGCTTTGCTACGCAAGGTCACGCTCACGCGGTACACAGGGATGTGAGCTTGCTCAGTGTCACTTGTTTACTCATGATTCATCTGAGGTTTCTGTCAGATGTTTTGCGGCCTAACGAGACTTCCGTTCCCTCCTCCTTGTTAGCAGGCTTGTCCCGTGCAAATGATCTGCAAGATCTAGTATTGGAGACTATGAGCACTGACTTAACGGGTAACGAGGTGCTCCAAATTGTTAGGAACAAGATGGAAGAGAGGGACTGGAGGGGCAGTATTTATTGTCATCCCATTGGTCTGTTTCTCCTCAAATTCGCGGTTGGAGGCCTCATGAGATCATTAGGTGATCGAGGACACTTCGCTGGGTCATTAATTGGTTTGATTCCATCTATTTTGTTATGAAAGTAGAGCAAACTCACATGTATTTTGCGCGCGACAGGGATGACAAACTTGCAAGATGGCGTACCACACCTTGGAGACCTCAAGATTTTCCAGAACTCGTGGTACTCCATTGAGCTCTCAAGTACGGTCTACGTACCAGAGTGGGGAGTAGACGTGACTTTTCCCACTGAAGAAGATGTGATGTGGAATTCCGAGAAAAGCAAGTGGGAATGGGCTCAAGGGAGACAGGAGAAGTTTCATCTAGTCGATAGCAACAGGAATGAAGGCGTGACGGGACAGCTACTCATTCAGGGTTGATACTGGGCCACGCAATTTGGAGGAACTGCTTGCATACCTCAGCGGCCATAGCTATCTGTAAAGAGATGATCCACTATTTCTTCCGCTCTCAGCAAGGGTGAAACTGAAACAGGGGTGGACTGCGCAAAAGAGCGCGATTAGCGCAGTGCTGCTGTTGGATTGAAAAATCGAAAAATCAACCAGCAGCAACCAGACGTGGATGTGAGCTATTGCTGGCAAGGGACAGTGTGTATTGCGGTTAAGCTTATGACAATGGGGATCTAATTTTATCGCCTCGACCTGGTGTGTTGGCTTAATTTCAGCTTCAAAAGAGAATGGATGTGACGTGCTGGCTGGACCTTTACGTCTGAGCGGACATGTCTCATCCTACCTTTTTTTGTCGAAGCAACCCCTTTTAGTAGACCAGGGATGTGTTATTTCTACCGCATTTTCTGGGGGATGCTCTCTGAGCCATGGGGGAAAGAATTGCTCACTTCACCTTGGATACTGAATTACTGGCTTTTCCTCTTGTTGACAAGCTAGGTCTTGGTTTCAAGTACATCATTGTAGTCGAGTTCATGGACTGATTGCGCAAAGCGAACTGTCGTGAAGGTCTCCTTATGACTTTGAGTTTATTGAGATTGTCACGGAACAATGCTTGGGAATCCATTGTAATACTTTGAGGCTAACATAAGAAGATCTGGAAACATTAAGCGGGCGTCTTGAATCTTTCATTGAAAGGATGAGAACGTGTGAAAATGGAGGCGGAGCCCTCTTTGAGCAAAACGTATTTCGCCGGCCGATGTCAATCTGCAACAGCAGATTCGACCACCTCCCTGAACAAGGTAACAGCAGCTATTGAGCAAGATGAGCATGGTTCCAACAACGCCATAAGAGCAGAGTATTAATGTACATTGACACGGCAATCGCGTTTATGTCTGAGTTCGGTTACTTGCTGAGAGATCAGAGCACCCTTAGGAGCGGTCTGTCGTCTATTGTGTTGCTTCATAAGTAACAGCTCGCCCAGATGGAGGTTGTGAGAGGCTTACAGAAATTTCCAACTGGCAGAGTTCCAGGACGAGGAGGGTTGGGTTCTGGATGGACAACCTCTGGCTTCCTCTCTTTCTTGTCCCCTTTTTCCATCTCCCAAAAAATCCATTTCTTCCTCTTCACGTCAGTTTCCGTCTCTTGCTTCGCTGCAGACGAGTTCAACGCTTCCTCGAAAGTGGGAGGAGCATCTGCGTAGATGGGCTAGTAACGAATTTCCTCAAATGAACTAGTCCCTGATGATGGGGCAGCGGTAGGGGTAATGTTGTGATGGGCTGAAGACATGACAGTGCGTGATTGAGGTTTTACAGTATAACGATTTCTTACTTTCTGGGTGCTATTCTCTCTTTGATAGAGGAGAGGAAGAAACAAAACGGACCGCCCTTTACAGAAAGACCAAGAATGTGGCAAAGGTTCACGGCACGACTGCATGCAGCAGCATGCCGGTGTCACGGTCAGGGTAGGCGAAATGCAGACCTTCTTCTGACCAACTTCAAAATTTTGGCGCTTCTTCACCACCCCTGAAAAGTTTCGGCGCTTCCTCATCTTATTTCCCTCGCCTCCGTGCGATGTGGCAAGGCTTCGAAAAGCAGGAGTTCAAGAAGTGGCCTAGACACCCTTCCCGCAATCTCCTTTTTCCATCGATTGCCTTCTGTCCTTCTTTAATTCGATCATGGAGACATGCCTGATAGAAAGCATGGAAATAAATCCTCACAGCCAACTGGAGTGATCCCCAGATCACGTGTTTGACCTGACCGAGTCAAGCTGACTCTAAGGTGTTCAAGTTCCCTCTTGAACAATATGTCGAAGTGAAAGTCAGAAATGAGGAGCTTGAAAGCTGTTGGATCGGACCTTGAGATCTCAAGGTCTGCAAGCATTCTGTTATATTCTCGAGCATCCTGCGTGCCTATGCAGAGCAGAAGAGGGAAATCACCAGCTTTTAATCAACCCGGAACTGATGGTAAAGGGACAGACACATATTGTTAAGCTCGAGTCGAAGCAATCACAATGCAACAATTATCAAAGGTGGTAAAGTTCTGAGAGGAGCAACGTCGGGAACGATGCGCGTGAGATGACAGATGCTAAAATATCCTTGATTTGGATTTAGGACTCGGTAGTGGTAAATACAGCGATAGTGGTCTAATTGACCGTACTATGTTTCAGAATCTGGCATATGGCAACGTAATAGACAGAAACGAAGTTGAGAGCTTTGACCAAGTATTTGGAATTATCAAAGAAACTGACGAGATCAGGGGAAAGTAGAATACTGAACAAAAAAAGGTTGCAACATCGATGACATATTCAACAGATCCATTGAAATCCAGATGCGTTAATCTCTCGGCTCGTTCCTGCGTGTCTGCGCGTTGCACCTCAGCCGAGGTGACGATGCAAGTTGTGCCTGCAAATAGCGGAAACTAGACTGTAAAGAGACATGAGAATGCTTTGAACCCAAAAGAGAAGGACTAACGAAGGTGTGCCATCGATTCGCGGTTCGAGGCAAAGCAAATTACATTTGCATATCAGTCTTTCCGAACTCGTTCCTTTTGGAAGAGATTAGAGCACCCTCAGAAGGGGTCTATCGTCTGCATTGGATGGAGCTCAGTAATAGCTTGGCGAGAAGTAGGGCGGAGCATACAAAAGTTTCCAACTGGAAGAGGACCAGGACGAGGAGCGTTGAGCTTTGGGCGGACGACTTTTGGCTTCTTCTCCTTCTTTGACTCCTTGCCCTTCCCGAACAACCTCCATTTCTTTCCCTTCACGTCGGTTTCCGTCTGTACCGTAGCTGCAGAAGAGCTCACGGCTTCTTCGAAAGTGGGAGGCGCGTCTTTGTAATCGACAGATTGGTCGCGGTTCTCCTCGAAAGAGGAAGTAGCGGAAGGGACTGAGGTGAGAGCGACGTTGTGAATGGTTGAAGACATTTTAGGGCGTGATTTCAGAGCTATGATTGATCGATTTCTTGCTTTCTGAGCGCTGTTTCTTGCTTTGCTTGATGGGAGGAGGAGGAGAAATGGACTGCCTTTTAAGAGAGTGAGCCACGGTCAGGAAGGATGTTGTGAAGAGTCACGGTGTGACTGCGCGCAGCATGCTGCGAAAAGTGTGCCTGCAGGCTTTGATGCGTCAGTGGATACCTTTCCCTGTTCCACAACGTCAAATTTCGGCGCTTCCCTCATCTCCATGAACGAACAGTACTGGTCTTTGACAGGGCCTGGATTTCTGGATGCTGCATTTTCTCTTGCCAAGGGTTCCAGAAATGTTCAGCTGGTCTTCCACTCTTCGACTGTCACATCTATGCATGTTTCCTTCTGTTCTTTCATTCAACTTGGAGCGGGACAGAACGAGATACAAGGACGGATGGGTGCCCTCCGAGTCAGCTTGGACAGAGGGAGCGAGAGGCGTGATGGACAGGCTGTAGCGTCACCTTTGGACGGAGAACAGAAAACAAATGATGCCAGCGCTGACGCGATTAATAGAACTTTTATCTTGCTAGTGAACTAGCATCACAAAGGCACTGTTTTCTAAATGAGCAGCTGTTGACTCAACTGGTAGGACAGTATGTTTGGTTGACTTCTTTTCGCTCTCAGTATTTCCCTTCTGAACTCCACCGAGGTTACAGGATAAGTGAGAAGAAAACCGATCTAAGAATTGACAGCGAAAAAAGTGATTGTCTCGAGTCAGTTTGGAAAAGTTATCTCGGCGTATTTGCAGATGTAACTTCCAAAAGTCTGCGAAGAATGACATATCTGATGGCTTCAGAACTCAACGTCGTTCTCGTTCGTATCTGCTTCAGAGAGAGGACGAAGCGGGGTGGGCAAGTAGGAATCAATACAGATTAATGGTTATCATACTGCTATTCTCTACTTGGTTCCGCTGCAGGAGTGCAGTGGATTAACCATTCTCGTTCATTTCGCAAGCTAAATCAACACACCTGAGTTTCGTCAGGGCCGAGCTTCGACTCCAACACTTGAAGACAAGTGGCCCGAGATCGAAACAAATAATTTTCCAACCGTAGTATTGGTATAATCATCGATCATCACGGATAAGATAAAACGTCAGGACACAAAGAACCATATAAATGTCTGTGACACCACATTGATTGCATAATGACAACAGTTCATCTCCAAAGTCGATCGTCGCTCCTCGCAACGTGCCATGGCAAATAGTCTTTTGACGCTAGAGAATACG
>MU271201.1:152203-173454 GCA_021432655.1 Atractiella rhizophila | reverse complement strand
ACAGAGGACTCGTTCTTGCTTCCTTAGAGGTCTAGGACGTGATCAAGAGATGAAACAGGGCGAAATGGAGGATTGGCGAAGGACGTGAGTGATGAGTACGCCTTTACATCATGATGTTGGTTTCGTTGCAGTGGGCATTAGAACGCATCTATGGGCCTGCAAGTCCCTATTTCCCATTCTACCTCATGGGCCCGATTCTTCTAAAAGCCAAACTTGAACCCCAAGATCTGCTAGGGTTTCATCTGCACTTCTGTCACCCCGATTGAAATGGTCTAGGGTTACCTGTATGTTTATGTTATGAGGAAACCTGCTCCTTTATGCAGTACCTGGTGCTCCCTTCCATAGTAGCGCAGCTTGCGCTCATTTTGATGGCTGCATGAAAAGTTGAAGAGAGACGATTAGCAATAGGCTGGTAAAAGCCTTTTCTTCATGAATCGAACAGTTGTAATCCGCCGATGTCCAACATAAACACATTGCAAGACGGCTGTTTATCCAAGTGCCAATCATCAAACACACTTCGAAGGTGCTTGAACATTCTTTGCCTTCTCCCCTTCGTCATCTACCTTTCTCTTCTTCGTTTCCCTCTCATTCGCCTGTTCCTTGTTATCAAATTCAATCTGGTGTTCCCATGACGTTGCCCTCCTGTGCGGCCTAACAGTGGTGTCAGATGCGTCAGACGCTTCCTTAGTGATCCTGGCAGGCGTAATTGTCATATCACTTTCATCTCCCCTTTCAGGAATGGGAGAAAGAGGAACAAGATAGACAGGCGCCTTTGAGGAAGCAACAGTTCTTCGCACTATCCTTTGGCGCACCTTCTCCCCGCGCGCGGTGGCCAATCGCCAAAACTCAGTCTGCTCCCATCCCGGTGCCGTTTGTTGCTCAAGAGGCGTCCCTGGAGCAAGTCCGTCGTCAAGAAGAATAGGAACACGCCCTATGTTGGTTTTAATAGGTTAGTTTACCTTACTAAGCGGAGATAGAGACTTGCCATATTGGGGCACGAATCCGTAGGAAGCGCCTTCACGCCGGAGAGGCACTCTTATCAATGACAACAATGGTTGAGATTCCTCCTGCTGAGGAGGTTGATCGGAGTCAGACATTCCAGGATTGTGTTGCTCTGGCTTGCAATTTCCTGGAGCTAAGCGCGCTTTGAGGTATCGGAAAGATATCGATTTTCTGCTATTCTCCTTCACATTGGCCGCCTTTTATGAAGGTGTAACTGGTAGAACACTTGATTTATGTCTGATGCTTGTGTTTCTGCTCCTTTCTTTGTTTCTTTGCCAGATTCAGGAGAATAGCTTGGTTGATGTGGAAAGACAAGCGACGGAGGTTTCACCTGGCACCTGACTCAGATCCAAAGCACATGTGTCTTATGCATATGTCTCACGCACAATGGTCATTGGCAGAAAGACCAACTGGAAAGCTTTGTGAGATTCATGGAAGGGGAAAGGTGTTTTGATAACATCCTAGTTCTTAACAATACGGATGAACTACGAAAATGTGACCAGTTGGCCCCAAAGTCAGATTTTATTGCATGGGCTTGTTTCCTCAGAAAGAAATGGTGCGGCTAAATATATTTGAATGCCGTACCCCATAACAATCTTCCTTAATCTCCGCCTCGTATTCCACTCTACTTTGCTTCTCTTTTCGCTTTCTTGTTGGGCAATCTGGTTATCGTCCGTTAAGTGACTGTGAGATACAGTCAATACCTGCACAGAAACAAAGCAAGTACTTACTTGACTAGACCTGATCATTACGCCTCCTTCTTCGTATCCAGCAGATCTTGCTGCCTCTGCTGAGCCAACAATCGTCTGTTACCTAGGTACACGATTATGCATTAGGAGAGCGTTCATCATTCACTCAGGACAACTCACGAAAGTATTCGTTCACATTTCCTAATATTACCATAATGATCAAAGAAAGATAACAAACGAGGAGAGCGATCTTCTCTGCTTTGTCTTGATTTTTGGTCATCTCTCTCGCGATTTCACTGGTGCCATCGATAAATAGATTGGCTTGAGGGGTCCATCCAAGTGAGGGATTATGAATGGGCAGCATACTTGTGGTGCAGGCTGGGGAAGTTTGTTGACGAGGTCGAGGAGACTGCCGCTTTTATACGATGGTTCTTGTCACGGGCCTCCTTGTTAAGTTTCGATATCGATACCGGTTACACTCCCATGTGTTTTTTTTGTTTCAAGTACGAATGCACGTGGCAGATTTTTGGAACCGTATGTGTTATGAATCTCACCAGTAAAGCTGAGAGAAATACTGTGGTTGAGAAAGCAAATGGGCCATAGTCATTATAATGGACGTTCATGAAGATGCGCGAAACAATAGTCCTGGAAAGACGGCAGCAAAGTTACCGAGGAACCGACGGGACGACCCCTTTTCTACGCTCCCGCCTTTTTGGGAAGTCGTTGTAACCACCATTACTTCACACTCTCTTCTGGCGGCGTCATCCATTGGTCCTCTAGAACAACCAAGATGCCTCCTCCGAACCAGACAACCGAAGCCAACCGTTTTTTCTCCATGACTTCCACAGTTCCGATGTCTGCAGATCG
The DNA here is from genome assembly GCA_021432655.1 of Atractiella rhizophila. Classification (NCBI taxonomy): domain Eukaryota; kingdom Fungi; phylum Basidiomycota; class Atractiellomycetes; order Atractiellales; family Hoehnelomycetaceae; genus Atractiella; species Atractiella rhizophila. Next base: position 170,896 of record MU271201.1, on the reverse strand, counting down.
GAAGAACGCAATTCTGTCTCAGGAGCTCGAATATATTTATACGCCGCCGAAGCCACCCTGTCTCGATGGCACTGAAATCAACGAACCCTCCACTCCACTTGTGAACCGAACGCGTATAAGGTCGGCGATTCCATCAGCTAGGGATGATGGGAAGGTAAAACGAGCACAGAGTACCTTGGGTATTCGTTGGAATCAGAGATCAGAGGACGATGTGGATGTGGATGTAATGAAAAGGAGTTTCGAAGCTCGCTTTCCAGACGTTCAGACGCTCGAACGCAATCACGTCCAAGGCAGAGGATCCTCACAACGTTTTCGAATGGTTTCTTCCCTGCATACTTCGTGCAGCCATGACAGTAAGGCGAGTCCCTTCAAACGCTGCTCCCTTTCCTCCAATTCGCCGTCTCACTCCGCTAACGCAGCGCAGGCATCAGCTAAGCTCGCTGCTCTACCATCAGTACTACCATCCAAGCCGTATCTACTCGAAATTACCGACAGCATGCTCTTTGACAATGCTCCTTCCTCCCTTAACCAATCGAGAGAGCGAAAAGTGGCGTCGAAAGAAGAGCACGGATGGACACCATCAGAGAAGGAGGGGAAACTGTCACGGAACGAATACCCCAGGAGTGTAAAGGAGTCTCTCGACGACGCGAGAGCGAAATCAATTGCTCGCTCTGTGGAATCACAGATCCGTCGTTCGCTTGCGGAGGAAAGAGAGAGAGATGAAGATCAACGGCGTCGAGAACAGGCGGAGCACCAGCAGGGAAGGGAGAAGAAGAGGAAAGAACGCGAGATGGAATTGAGGACGCAGATGGATCGTCTGAGAGAAGACCTTCACTTGCTGAGGTATCATTCGCTGAATCAATCTCAGCCTCAACCTATGTCCATTGGTCATTCTACAACAACCAAACCGACCTCGTCATCCAATCTTCTCGCGGTGCCAAAGTTCAAGGGTTCTATGCACCGCAAAGGACGTTCCGCTTCAACTCCCACGACCAGAGTTACCTCCGCAGCAGCGATGCGAGCAGCAGGCCCCTCTATCAGCTCTCGTCCTTCTCCTGATAACGCAGCAATCGTGCCTCCAGCCACACCTCCGACAATATCGCGACCACCGATTGTGCGCATTATTTCTACTCCAACCTTGATAACTTATTCAACGAGTGAGAACCAAAAGGACATTCAGAAGCCTCCACCACCACCACCTTTAATCCTCAATGGTGCATCTCCATCGGTTGTTACGACAGAACGACAGCTTTTCCCACTCCCGATGCAGATCCCAGTGTCATCTGTTGAAACAGAGAAAACTTCTTTGTCGAATCTGCCTCAAAATCCTGAAGAAGGTCCTATCACGCAAGACCGCTTTCCTACAGATCTCTCTACGAAAGAACCAAAAGGCCAACATCGACAGATTTTACCAGCACTTTCTCTGTGCCATTCGAGTAGTAGCACTGTGGCAGCATCCAGGCGTCAACTATCCACAAAAGCTGTAGAGAAGGGAAATCGGAAAGCGTTTTTCGAGCAAGAGATAAGAGACATACTTGAGGTTCAAGATTCAATGATCGATCTCTTCCGTATTAGGATTGTTAGCGTTAAGGACAAGATTGCGCGGCGAGAAAGGAGGTTAAGCCAGCGATGGGACGAGATTGATGAGGGACAGAAGGTTTGGAAGAATTCTTTCTTCAATTCAAAGGCTGACATTACTGTAGAAACTACTTGAGAAACACCTTGGTCCCCTGGAACAAATATTGCACCACATTCATGGCACTTTTGTCGAATTGGAGAACTGTAAAAGTGTCGCTCCGTACTATTTTGTCTGTTTTCGCTTATTCCCGTAGGTAAACCGCTAAAATATGAGACAGGCAGACGATCTTATTCCATCCGTCAAGGTCTGATTGTTGTTCCACTTAACCAGCTGCACCCAACGTATCCAATAATTTTTCTTGGTTATGCTGAATTGCTGCACATACTTGGACGGGTTGAGCGCCCCCCCACTAACAGAGACAGCGGATACCGAGTATCATCCTAAGCGTACCCAGCGTGTCACTTCTTGTTCGTGGTCACTACTCTCAAGTCGCTATAAAGCCTGGGGGAAGCGGAAGAGGGTGGTGAATCCTTCAAGTGATCATATTTTGCCGCTCTCAGGATTGTTTGAAAACTATATTTCCACGGATCTGGACTTTGGATGAATAACTAGTGTCACCAATCACTTATACCCTCTGCTGCCTCATCTCAGGAGGCAAGCAAAGCTTGCTGGCTTTCTGGATATCTAATTTCAAGAAAGACATTAGGTCATGCTATCTCACAGAGCAGAACGTCAATTGAAGGACTTACCTCTCTCCGATAACTTGACATCTTGAAATCGCGCTCTCAATCTCTTTGATTTCATCCTCTGATAAGATAACGTTCAATGCGCCAAGATTCTCTTCGAAATACTTTTGTTTCTTGGTTCCGGGAATCGCAAAGAAGCTGGTATACGTTCAGTTGCCGCAACTAGCTGGAGAAGACTAGGAAACAGACTCATCTCCTTGGGCAAGCACCCAAGCAAGGCACAGCTGTGAAGGCTTGCATCCCTTCTTTTCCGCGATGGCTTTGATCTCTTCTACGAGTTTCAAGTTCTGTTCGCCTCAAGTTGGTCATGTTCAGGAACAAAGGTGAATGGCAGACTTGGTAGAACGCCTCTCCTTGGAAGCGTGGGTTCGTACGCCTCCAGTCATCCGCATCAAGATCGTCAGGCGTTTTAAACGCGCCAGTGAGGAAGCCTTTTCGTGTTGGGAGTTTTATCAGAAATGGTTGGTACGTAGCATGGAAACGGTGGCGTACCTCTTCCGAGAGGCGAGTAGGCAACTATGGCGATGCCCAATTCTCTACAGGTTTCCAGTATACCTATATTCATCGGTGAACGCCTTCCAACTGTCATAGTAGGCGCGCATACCATTCTCCCTAATCTCCGTAGACCATGGTGAGAACTTCGCCAACAAATCAGTTCTCGCACAGCGAATTAAAGCACAAGCGGTACACACGCACCTCGATCTGCAAAGCGCTGATCGGCGCGACTTTATGCGCCTTGCGTATCTCCTCAGCTGACGCTTCGCTGATACCCAGATACTTGACCTTTCCTTCCTTCTGCAGCTCCGCCAACGCTAGCCATGTTTCCTCTATGGTGACCGACCTATCGACCTAGAGATCGGAGCAACTCATTATATGCTGCTGGTCATCAATGAAAGCGACGCACCCGGTGTTGGTAGAACAAGTCAACGCTGTCCACGGCTAAAAGCTTCAGCGAATTCTCCAGAGACGCTTTCACGTCCTCCTTCCTTCCCTTTACCTTCGCCGTCCAAGTGGTGGGATCGTATGTCAAGCCAAACTTGGTTGCGATGAACGCTTTCTCTCTCCATCCCGCTTCGTTGAACACTTTGCCGAGAAGAGACTCGCTATCGCCATATACGGCAGCTGTGTCTATATGCCTCGTTCCAGAATCGAGAACCTTTTCCAGCACAAAATACCAAAATACATGAGGATATAGACTCCAACGAGAGTTGAGGGACGCACTTTCTTGAGGAGAGCAACCCGTTCCTCGTCTGCTGGGACAGCACCATAGGCGACAGAGAGACCCATCGCGCCAAACCCGAGGGCAGGTACTGTTCACAAGTGATGAATTGCGACACCAGAATCTAGTAGAGGAGAAAGGCTGTGACGAACTTCTTGGTCCATTCTTTCCGAGCTTTCTCAAGGGGTTCGTGCCTGCCATTTCCTGGTTAACTACTTTGTTGCTGTCTTGCTAGATATCTTCCTCGTCACAAGAGAGAAACACTGAGCTGAGAGCGGTTTTTATAGACCCAAAGAAGGACAGCTAGCTAACCAATGACCGCATCGGGCATGAGGAAATGAAAAAGAAATGTAAGTGAACCGGAGTGCATCGATATTGATATTGAGGTTCGACGGTGGGTGCTGCACTGAAAGAACTTAAAGTGGAGTAATTCTTCCCGCTTTCCTTCAAGTCCCGCGTACTCAACACTCGGTAAGTCTCATTTGCCCGTCGGCATTATGCACACACAAAGTCGTATCGGCGAAAAAGAGCTCGATGAACGATAAATGAAAGAGGGAGAAAGAACATGACAAAGTGGAGCAGGAGCATTCTTCCTGCATTCTTCCCGCCCCCGGGGTTTGGTTCAGAGTCAAGCAACGCCGTTTTCGGATGGTTGCGCCATCTTACATATAAGGGTCCTGTCATGGACCAGGCCTTTTACCTGACCAATCACTATTGTCCAATGATGATTGTGAATTCAGGTTTGTGCAGCGCAGGGTTTGTGGAGGCGGTCGGAATGCTGCGCAAATTAATGTGTTGTGTTTCCGTTTGGTTTGAAGGGTTCTGCACGGTTTCCCATATCTAGCCATAAGTGTGCGTGCGACTGAAATCGCATGGGATTTGCTGTAGGTGCGATGCGTTTTCCAGTTGTACGCCGTCGTTCGAGAACTGTTTATTTTCTGCGTATCTCAGGAGCTTCGAATCTGCTCAAATCCTACTGTGCGTCAGACCTGGTCAGGGAAACCGTGTTTGGGCTCTGATCGCAGTCGTCGCGGGGAGCACTAACAGAAATGAGCATCATAAGAATAAGCCTCGGCGTCTCCTGATCGAGATGGACCCCTTTGTTCAGAAATGTGCAAAGGCCCAGGTCGAAATCTCATCCGTGAGTGTGTGAGCTGAAAAATGGAGCACGTCCTGATACGAATGGATTCCTGCAACCTTTGCACACGTTGCCAGACTGTTATCTCGTTGCTCGAGGAATCTGCTTGACACCTAACTTGGCGTGATCGCCTATTTTAACTGAGGAACCCTCGGCTGAAATCCATCTCTTTGACTGTATTCCGTTTCTATGCACCGCGGCAATCCCTGGTACTTCCATGTCTACTCTTCTTTCTCCTTGGGTCTTCCCCTTCAACATTGCTTGCATCCTTCCTCTTGGGCGGAGAAAGTTGAGTTCTACCACGCGGAGTCAGCGCGACGCCCACGTTGCTACGTCAAAGTTTCCCTTTGTTTCGAATTTTTAGCCAACCCAATCGTCAAGGCAATCTTGCCCATCCGATCCAGATCTCGGAATGCTGTAGGCAGGCTGAAGTTCGCAAAAGCGAAAGACCTTCTCCCTTTGTTCCTGCTCCCTCTACATATATCATACCCTCCCTTGTCCATGCCCTGCACCCACCAACAAAGGCAGAAACTGACATGGAGTACTCTGACTTGCTCTATTCACCTGAGAGCTCGAATTACGCGGACTATTCCAACACAAAAGTCAGGTGGGAGAATTCGGACTACAAGAATGGAGGGAAGAAGACGAGGAAGGTGAAGATGCTTCTGCTGGGTGGGCTCATCTCTCAGTCTTCCGTTCGTCGATTCACTGATCTCTTGTCGATTAGGCGCTGGAGAGAGCGGCAAGTCAACGTTTATGCGACAGATGAGCATCTTGCATGGCAATGGTCAGCCATCTTATTATTCCCCTTCTAGGTGTGACTTGGAAGAGAATAGGCATCAGCGACACCGAACGCCTCTTCTTCCGTGGAAAAATTTACGAGAATCTCATCGACTCAGTCCAACGTATCGCATTCGCAATCATCGCTTTCCAGGTTGATGTCGAAGTGGGGTTATCGCCCAAAGAGCGGGTACTGCCTCTCACTCCCTTGTCTTGCTGAATGTTGATGCGAGTTCGCTCCAGGACCAGCTCATGCGTCTCATCTCCTTCTCCCTTCCCCGTCCCAAAGACTCTCCACCACTCCCACCAACCCTACCGTCGCCTTACCGTCTCAATCCTGATAGAATCAACCCCTACTCCTCCTCTCCCCAACTACCAACACCTCCAAACGAAGGATACCATTCGAAATCATATCCAGTGCCGACCCCCATCACCCCGACTCTCCGCTCACGCGTTCAGACCGTCTATCGGCCCTTCCTTACACCAGAAGGGAACGCAAAAAAAGCGCGCGCGAGAGATTTCAAAGCACGAAACGGAGAGGATTTCGATTATCGACGGATGTTGGAGCGGGCTTTCGCCGTTCAAGACATGAGGAATCTGCTTGGACTGAATGAGTGGGATCCCTCCAACCTCACTTTGGATTTTGTCAAAGGAGCATGGGACGCAAACGCCTTCACTTCTCCTAGGAGACCTCCACGACCGCCCTCTCCAGGGGCGACCACTGTCTCGAGTAGAGCGACGACCAGAACAGCGGATTGGCAGATCGCAAGCTTCGATTCGGCGGCTTCGCTCATCACGAACGGAACGGATGCTAGTATCTCGACGACCTACGTCTCTGAAGCGAAGTACGGCGCGCTGTCCAGCATCGATAGGAAGGAGTTGAAGGAGGAGTTTCACGCGCGAGCGATCAGAGTGAGGGAGAGGGAGAAGACGAGCGATAAGTTCTGGGAAGGCTTCTTTTCCGCAACTGGCGGTTCAAAGCGTAAGGCGGTGAAGAAGACCAAGAAGCCAGTTTATACAAGAGAGGAGGAATGCTGGGCTTGTCCTTCCGAACGAAGGATACCCACTGAGATTTTAACCATCATCAAATGTTTGTGGGACAATGAGAAGCTTATCGAAGGAGTATTGAAATGGCAGCCTCATTTCTATCTGATGAACAACTGGGCTCAGTATGTGCTTCCTTCATCCTCATCAACCTTTATTAGTATTCACGTTGTGTTAGCTTCGTATCCAACGCCCATCGCATCGGTGCCTACTACTATCGACCTTCAGACTCGGATATCCTACACATGCGGTATAAGACAGAAGGAGCGACAGAAACCTCATTCACTACTGCCGGAGTCACTTTCTTGTAGGTTATGACCTCTTGTGTTCCGTTGTGTGATAAGAGCCTTTGCGCATCCAGGATGTACGACGTCGGCGGCCAAAGAGCTGAAAGGAAGAAGTGGATTCATCTCTTTGAAGAGGTTCATGTGGTGGCATTTTTTGTTTCTTTGATCGAAGTATGCCATTCAATCTGTTTAATTGGAACTTTTTTTACTTACCGCCGGTATTATCAGTACGACCAATTCCTTCTTGAGGACGAGACAGCTGTTTGCATTTTATTCTGACCTCATTTTGATTGCTGATGCCTTCTCAGAACCGTCTGGATGAGACATTTGGTCTCTTCGACGCCATCGCCAATTCTCGCTGGTTCAAGGATACGGTTGTTATCTTGCTTTTAAATAAAGTAGACCTTTTGAAGCGCAAATTGCGCTTTGTGAGCTTTAAGCAATATGTACCTCAATATCCTGGTCAGCCATGTTCTCCTTATCCTCTTGATTTGAGGGCTAATTAAGGCTTTGTTTATTCTTGTAGGGGAGGACGACGCAACAGAGGTAATTGATTGGCTCGTTAAAAGATTCAAGGCAGCAAACAGACAGCGATTGTCCATGCATTGCCATCGAATCTCTGCGATTGACACCCAGCTGGTAAGTTGTTCCTTTATTCCAGCCTGTTTGGCTGAGCAACACTGCAGGTTTCTCTCACCATCACCTGTATTGCGGATTATATCCTGGCAAAGAACATGTCAACAGCTGGAATTTTTTGTTCGTTTCTACCTCAGTTGTGTTTTCCAGCTGATGCGAGTTGGGTAGGATAACATTTTTCAACCACGGATTTCGACAACTGTTCCTTTCGTTCCACTGCAGCGCCAATTCCCCGTAAAGCATATCGTCGCCTTTGAGTTATTCCTGTTGTGTATTCCCATGAAGGTTAATTGGACTTCTCATTTTCATTCCCACCTTCGGACCAAATGTTCTGTGCTGTTTCCTTTTCCATAACCGCTCGTCCTCACTTAAAATGTATTAATCAATACATACGAATTTCACGATCATCGAAATGGTATGCATCATCCGTTCCAAGCAATAATATACAAATTACCGTGCCTTCAACTCACTAGCCCAGACTGCTGCAGTCACGTAAACTTCATGACTGTTTCGAGTCGTACTGCGCCTTCCACTGTTCGATCATCCCGTTCTCCTCTGCCATATTATAAACTTTTTCGAAAATCTACGACATTGCAGCCATCAAGTTCTTGCTTTTAAGGTGGGAGCAAGCATACCTCGAGGAATCTCTCAGGCTCTTGCGCTCCAGAAATGCCGAACATGCTAGCTACGATCGTAAAAGGAACGCCTTGAATTTGAAGCTTGCGACTGGTGTTAATAGCCGCTTTAACGACGTCGAGCATCTCGTCTGTTTTCAGGAAGTCGAGTGCCTGAGTTGTGGTCATGGTTAGTGATCCAAACGAGCTGAACAGAAGTGCAATACCTCCTGTTTCGACATCAACCCAGCGTTTTCTGCAACGTCGGAAAGGAAATCCAGGCTTCCAATATCTGTGCGCCATGGTTGATAAACGTGAGGCAGAAAAAAGATGTCGCACCTTTGGCTTCCTCAAAGTAACCTTTGAAAAGTCTCTCCAGCACAGCATGTTGCATACAATGCTTGTCTGATGCTGCTGCTTTTTGCAATAACCTTTGAGCGCGAGTAGTTTGTCGTGCTTCATGAAGCAGAACCCGTTAGTGAACATAAGAATTAGTCAAAGCAGAACAAGCGCACTCATGCCATCATAATTGAAGTTGATCCCGACCTTCTTCCCTCGTTCAATCATCGACTGCTCCATCAATTTTGCTCTCTCCTGCCCGAACTTTTCAGCATATCTCGCTCTCTTCTCCACCGGTTCATCGTCACTGCCTAGTCTATCAATACTAATTTGCTACGTAGAGACACCTCTTACCTGAGTGTCGGATCCAGCTGGAACGCTTCATACTTTATGTTAAAAGCTAATGGGAGGCCCTTCTCCTTCACTAGCTTTACAGCAGAAATGAGGTTCTTGTAACCGATGTAACAAAATGGACAGATGGGATCTGAGAAGACTGTTAGTTCCAGTGGGATCTCCTTGTCCCCCACTTTGGCTCCTCTAGGAATCAACACCTCATTGAGGTTCTGCGTGAGAGTGGCTGCCATGGTTGGTCGTTTCAGGGCGATGGCAGAAGAAAACATCCGTCTTTGTAACATGAAGAGATGAGTAAGACGGGCCATGACGGCCGAATGCCTGAGTCAAGCTTTCCTCCGCGTGCGCGCAAAGGCCGTTCGCTTTGTAATGTGATGTGTCTGACCGTTTGAGCAACCGAAAAGCAATGAGCAGGGCTCGTATTTGAAGGAGAAACGGCGGGCCGTTGAATCTGAGAGCCGAGTTCGGGCTCCGAGAGGCACCGAGGCAACACAATAAGCCTATGCCATTACCATTACCATTGCCAGAGCAGCGTTAACGCTGCATGGGCACAATTTACGATGAGTATTTGAAAACCTTCAAGCCTTTTGGTCAAACAGCATTGCAACAAAATTCAGGTCAGCAGACCCGGGCTTCGAGAGTCAACATGGGCAATTTGTCGTTCATATATCTCTGCTCAACTGGATGAGAAGAAACCGCCTGTTCAGGCCCAATGCATATGCGGTATCCACACCTTCTGCTCTATTTCAAGTCTGACTTATTCTGCCATTGAATGCTTGAGTCGAATATTGAACGTTCCTTGACCGCTGAAATCACTTGAATGCCAATCACCCTTGAGGTACTAATGAAGGTGGCGGAAAGAGGCAGACAAGAGGACACAATCGGATCCTGTTTTCCATTAATGTGCCACTATTAATCCACAGAACTCCATCCTGCATCGTGTCATTATATGCGATTTCCGCGCTGCACAAACAGATAATTCGTTGATGGATGAGCTTAGTTCAACGCGTTTGGACGCGTCTCTGGCATACCGTAGTTCGTGCGCGTACTTCATAGCTTCAAAATTCTGCGGATAACAGATCCGAACCACGACATTGGAATAAGTTTGCGTACCACCTTTGATTGCCACCAACCACGAACGAACGCACTAGCTCAGAGCATATCAACAGATAACCCACTTCTATAAGTTGCAGCCAAACTCTCTTCCTTGTTTGTCGTTCACTAACACAACCTGAACCAACTCTAAGCAGCACTCCAGCATCTTCTCCGGCATCCTGCCCTTCTTCAAAGGTCAGCGATTTTGTTCAAGACAGCAGAGCCCGAAGTACAGCAATTGCTGTGAGAATATCTAGCATACCTGAGATCTAGGGAAAGACTCAAAGAGAACGAAGGGTGAGCGGAGTCTGTTGTCATTGTTTGGTAGGAAGCGTCGGATATTTATTGCACAGCCACACTTGCCACAGTTTGAATGCACCACTCTAACAGGAACTTGAAGGACGTTTTCCCATATTAGGCACTTCGGTATTCAATTGCTCAAGACAGATACAGGATTGAATTGGTACTTGAAGCAAGATTAAGCTAAACTACGTCTGGCAATCATTTGTGGTGAAAACTAGAAGAACTGAAATAAAGTGAGTGTCTATCCAAGATTCGGATCATCCTCCAATTCCCCGTACATCGCTTTCATCGCAGCCTCCATCTCCTCAAGTTGGAAACCTATACTCGTAGCCGAGAGGAGGTAGAACCAGTATCTTGTGAACTCCTCTGAGCGAACAAGTTCCTTCCCTTCATCGGTTTTCGCTATACGTGAGCTGCAAATTAATGCAGACATCAGTTTCAAGTTACATGGCCAGCGAAAGGGAAAGAGCGGACCTGAGTACCAAGGCATCGTGGATGAAAGCTGGGAGGACTTCTTTTGTTTTTGGCAATTCGCTTGGCAAAGGTATTTTAGACGTCAGAGAGGTGGTAATGGCGTAAAATGCACCCCTCAACAGTCTGATATTTCTTCGTCGGTAAGGGGACAATACTGCAAATGCCTTAGACAACAGTTAGCATCAAAGAAGCAACGTACCAGTCACGAAGTGCTTGGAAATGATCTCTGCGGTAGGTCCCACACCGACAGCGAGCCTGCCATCTCTGTGCCGGTCTAGAATGATCTGATTTGCCCTATACCGTCATCTTGTTGTTAATTGCATGGTTGGTGAGGAAGAAATTTATGCGAACCTGATGATTCGGAGCCAATGCTTTGCTTGGAACGGTTTAGTGAACGAATGTTCTGATTGCGAGAACATGACCAGAGGCATGATATTGACGAGAGCTGATTGAATTTTGTTTTCTCTCCTGATGAGCTCGAGGTAGACTCGTGTGCTCGCCTTCTCGTCTGGTCGCGATTGGACTTGAGGATCGGCTGACAGGTCTAATGATGCATGTCATGTTAGGTTTGCTTGAAGTCTGGTGGGGGAATATAACTCACTCGCCCTCACAAAGGCCGAGAGTATGGTAGAGTAGCTCAGGTTTTGATAAGTTATTTGTGCTAATACCTTTCTCAATGTTCTTCGAGCAGGGTTTCTCAAAATGACAAGCTGGTACAATATGAGTTTTGATACTCTAAGTGAGGGTTATGACACACCTGGAAAACGGCCACAATTCCCAAAGCGATTGCAAGAGAGGTGAGTCCCTTGTACAGCCTGACATGCGGATCGTCGAAGTGAGGGACAGCCGTATAGATGTATTCGAACGCAACGACGAGAGCGGCAGAGTTGAGCGCGAGGAAAGGGGCGACAAAGAATTGAGGTTTAGCATAGAGGAAGTATGAGAGAATGAAAGCGTAAACGGCCATGAGAGGAAGTAGACCGTAGGGATTGTATTTGTATCCTCCAACATCGCGGAAAATGTAACAGAGGGTCATCCCGACGATCAATCCGACTCCCTGCCCGAGAACTTGGAAGATGAATGTAATGAGCGATTGGCCGAGACTAACTCTTAGAATGAGCGAGCTTTTTGGGAGATGAAAAGGCAAGTTTACGTAGGAGATAGGGCAACTACGACTGTGATGAGACCACCAGTGAGGGTGTAATGTGTGAACCAAGCTCGGGTCGTTGTGGACCAATAGAGGGAAGCGTAGATGATGACCGCCGCTATAGGTTTCATCAGCATCATCAGATTGAGGAAAGAGAGCCTACCTGTAGCCTTGATGGCATAAATAGAGTCGGGGCTTCTCAAAAATCCCTCCAGACGACTGTAGCGATGCCAAATCGTGACTTTCTCCGGCGTATATTCTCTCCCCTCCAGCAGAGCCAGCGCTTCTCGCATACTGAGCTCTCTCTCTACATCCTTCTGATCGATACCCTTCCCTTGCTTCTCCTTCGAAATCTCAGCTCCCAACCCCTTGCCTTTGCCCTCCTGCTGCATCTGTTTCGCCTCCGGACATCCATTGTCCCTCCTGATGCTCTCGAAAATGTGAAAATGTATTCCCTTCCTTCTCCTCTTCCCCACTTCCCTCTTCTCCTCCGTCGTGAGTTCATGCATCGACTTGAGGGCATGGGAAAACTGTCGCATAGCAAAGAGCCAACTGTACACGCGAACGAGGGAATGATGCGAGTTCTCCGCTTCCTCCTCTGCACCTTCCTCCTCCATCACATCATCGATAACCCCAGATATCGAGTCCCTCCTCTCCTCCTCTTTCCTCAAACTTTCTCTCCTCTCCAGCACCCGTCTTTCAGACAATGACGACAAAGCGCTACCCCTCCTCCCTTTTGGGACCATGGCGGGATTTGGTGCCTCGAGGTTGACGCGTCGACTTGAGGTTCGCGCTCCTTCTTGCTGGTAAGGACGGAGATGGTGATGAACATGTTTTCCTGTAACGTTGGGAAACATCTCCCTTGCCTCTTTCGGGTTCGGGACATCATATCCCCAAAGATCCTTCAAACTGGGCAGTGGGGTCTCCACGAGCAGATCCTCGTGTCCAGCGACGAGTTGGCCGGAGGACAGACTGTCGCCTATGAGGTCGTACGTCACCTTCTCGAAGGCTCCCCAATCCTTCCAAAGCTTGTCAGACCGACACACCTTCTCCTTCTCCTCCTTTCCAACCGATCCGCTCTCCAAATCGGTAGCGCTACCATTCCCATTCCCATCCCCATTCGTAGATTCATCTACACCTACCTCTTCCGCCAGCCTCTGCTGAAGGTCGGTGATGAGAGCTCTCCTCTGGGCGGAAGAAAGGCCAGACAAAGTGGTGGGTGACCTCCTGATCCTGGTTCCGTCGTCCTCTTTCTTTTCCCCTTCTTTATCATCATCGTCGGAGGAGGCATTGGTACGGTAAATGGAAGGAGCTTTGCTCTGATCTATTGGCGATGATTCTTCCATTAGCTTGTCGAGTTCCGCTAAATCCTCTTGCTCCTTCGTCGTCACCATTTCTCCCACGGCGAGTTCGCGGCGAATCTCCGTGATGGAAATATGCACGTCTGTGCACAACAGGAACGAGGGCGTATTGTCAGCGATCTGAACGAGGAAGGAAAGAAGGGAAAGAGGTGCACCTCTTCGAAGCTGGCCAAAATGTTCCTTAGCACTGTCGACGAAGTGGTCCCTGAAGTATTCTATGTCTTGGTTCTCAACGCCATTCAGACTGCTCCAAGTAGCCAAGAGCGATTGTTGCATTTCCCTCGTCTTCGCCACCATCTGCCTATAGTCGTTAAGGGACCATTTGGAGTAATTTATCTCACTGTCATCCCCAACATGATCAATAAGCCATTCAAATAGCCGAATAGCGGGGGAAAGAATGGAAAAAAAGGCAAAGACAGGAAAGGACGGACATCAAGCTCTCGCCCAACTTTGCCTGCAGGACTCCGATATCAGCCCTAATACTAGCGTTGAGCTCGTCTCTAATCTTGACCTCCTCAGGGGTAATGGTGAGGCTGTAAGTTTTTGCGAGAAGATGGGAGAAGATCCTGATGTGCTCGAGCGAGAGGTCGAGAGTCTGTCTGAGCTCGCGCTCGCTCGTGCGTGGGAAGACGAAGACGTTCACGAAGACCACGATCGCTGATATTGTTGTTTCGAGGATGAGAAAAGCCGGGATCAATGAAAGGAGGAAATGGCGTACCTCCTCCCCAGAGATAGGCTTTTAAGTACGAGGTCATGTAGTTCACGTTGAAGCCGCCAACCAACAACCTGCATTGGTCAGTCACTAAGGTGGTTAGGAGGGAAAAAGGGTGGCGAACGATGTGTAGATTCCATTAAAGGACATGAGGATGCAAAGCAGTGAGAAACCGAAAAAGAGCAATCCTTTAGACTTGATGAAATTGAGAACTAATACCCATATCATCAGCTTCCTGCAGAAAACGAGATGCCAGTCAAGAGAATGGACGACTGACTGTAGAGCATGAAAGCAAACACAAAGCCTTGCGCCACTGGCCATTGCCACAGCTTGGCGAGTATGAAGAAGTTGAGACAGCCGAGACAGACTCCGAGGACTGCGAGGGTGACGGACATGAGACTGCGCCAACCCCATCTAATTAGCTTGTGAACCATTTGGAGAGATCAGGGGGTCGAGGAACAGAAAAACGAACCATGCTCCAACTGCTTTACCAGGGAAGCCAGCGATAGTCACTACGACAGCGCTCGTATATCTATCCCGTCGACATCAGCCTCAAATGCCTGAAGGGAAGGTAGAAAATGAGGACCCACGCAACGGGAAAATCCAAGAACTTTCTGGATCCATCGAGGAAGATGAGAAGCAGGACCAGGACGTAAGCGAGAGTCCCCTTGAAAGCTGCGATTGTAGTTGGAGAGGTGAGAAAGCGAAGGACGGAGTGGAAGACGCTTGATTTTGCCATTGTTTTGCTGCGTTGCTTCTTCTATGGAAACGGGATGAGCATCATATATCAAGTCAAGTAGAAGGGAGTAAGCAATAGTGATGCAGCAATGAGAATGATGCGAGTAGGGGATACTTATAAGAGTGGTGAATTGTAACATCACAGCAGAAGCAAGGATCGCACAAAGAGAAGAGAAGTGAAAGGGCATACCTGCTGGCTCGCCTTCAAGCCTCAACCTGGCGAGGTGATACACAACCAGAAGCAGCGGTCGAGTGTTTGAGAAAGGTGAAAAAGGGGCGATGGATTGATAGGAATTGAGGGTCACAGCGGGAGTTCAGGTTGTTTTGAGTGAGCGAAAAAAGACCAATTTAGTGGTTCGGCTGTCGGCGTTTCACCGAGCTTTCCCTGCACTTTCAACAAGCGAGAAGCAGGAGCGAAGGGCGGTTCAATGTTTCATTTTGTTTCCACATTCGGCATTAAAATTTAGTTGGCTATCCAACATCCACAACATACAGGGTACCATACAAGGGCGCTCTTGCCTGCTTTGGAAGATCCACTTCCCAATACATGGACCTTATATATCACACAACATACCGTTCCTCACCGTGAGCTACTTCTTCTGCTCCATCTTCTCCTTCTCCAAATCCTCATGATGCACGTTCCCCACGTTACTCTCCTTCTCAATCGCCGCCATCTGCAGTGGCACCCTCGCATCCCGATTCAACGCCGACTTAGGCTTATGGACCCTCGGTATCTTCCTCAATCGACGACGGGCGACCATCACCGGAACTCACGCAACGGGAAAATCCAAGAACTTTCTGGATCCATCGAGGAAGATGAGAAGCAGGACCAGGACGTAAGCGAGAGTCCCCTTGAAAGCTGCGATTGTAGTTGGAGAGGTGAGAAAGCGAAGGACGGAGTGGAAGACGCTTGATTTTGCCATTGTTTTGCTGGGTTGCTTTTTCTATGGAAACGGGATGAGCATCATATATCAAGTAGAAGGGAGTAAGCAATAGTGATGCAGCAATGAGAATGATGCGAGTAGGGGATACTTATAAGAGTGGTGAATTGTAACATCACAGCACACACTAACATCACAGCAGAAACCACAAAGAGAAGAGAGTAACTTACCTGCTGCCTCGCCTTCACTTCGAAGCTTCAACCTGGCGAGATGATACACAACCAGAAGCAGCAATTGAGTGCTTGAGAAAGGTGAAAAGGGGCGATGGATTGATAGGAATTGGGGTCACAGCGGGAGTTCAGGTTGTTTTGAGTGAGCGAAAAAAGACCAATTTAGTGGTTCGGCTGTCGGCGTTTCACCGAGCTTTCCCTGCGCTTTCAACAAGCGAGAAGCAGGAGCGAAGGGCGGTTCAATGTTTCATTTTGTTTCCACATTCGGCATTGAAATTTAGTTGGCTATCCAACATCAACATACAGGGTACCATACAAGTGCGCTCTTGCCTGCTTTGGAAGATCCACTTCCCAATGCATGGACCTTATATCACACAACATACCGTTCCTCACCGTGAGCTACTTCTTCTGCTCCATCTTCTCCTTCTCCAAATCCTCATGATGCACGTTCCCCACGTTGCTCTCCTTCTCAATCGCCGCCATCTCCAACGGCACCCTCGCATCCCGATTCAACGCCGACTTGGGCTTATGGACCCTCGGTATCTTCCTCAATCGACGACGGGCAACCATCACCGGAACGGACGACTTTTGGATCAGGTAATTCGAGACGGATCCTAGGAGCATTCTTTGATATCCAAAGAGAGGATGTGTAAGACTGAATCCAAAAAAGCAGGGAGGAGTAGACGCACCCTTTAATCTTCCCGAGACCGCGGGAGCCAATCAGCACCAGCGTAGGTTCAAGGTAGTCGATCCTGCACGTGTTCAGCTCATTGTGAAGGTGAGACGAAAGAGAAAGGACGAACATATCGACCAACATATGACGGGCGTTTTTGGCATGGATAGCTTGACAGATGATCCTCACATTCAGCCTCGTCCGTTCGACAAGCGAGGTGGCTGCGTCGCATTATGTGTCAGACGCGTGTGCAGAAACATATGTAGAAGGAGAGAGCCCACCTTCTTTAGACAGCAATAACGCCCGACCCTGCCTCTCATTCTGGTTTCGGATCTTGGCCGTCTTATCGCTGCCGTCATCAGAGTCCAACTTCTTCTCGTCTTCCATCACCGTGACAATTAGACACTATCCAACACAACATCAGATCCACCTCCCAACGAGGCATAAAGAAAGAACCAACGTGATCACCATCCCTCAACACTGTTCCAATAGCTGTGGAACCAACACACAAGGTCAACACACATCAAGCAAACAAGAAAAGCACGAAACGCACCCCACTCAATAGCGAACAAGCTCTCCTCGCTCATATCGCTCGCGACCAAATACTTCCTCGTCCTCTTCTTCGTCTTCCCCACACCCTCCGGATCTCCATGATCGATCGTGATCGTGCACCGATTCCTCTCGAACACCGGACGGCTCGTATGCAGGGCCAGGGTCGTCAAGCTCTTCGTGTTCTTCCGCTTCGGAATCGGACGAAAGGGGCTCGTAGGAGGCAGAAGGTTCGGTCCGTCTTGGATCGGCAATTCTTGCGCGCTTTGTTGAAGCAGAAAGTCGATCGGTGACATGGAAGACGCGTTCGCCTGATTCCTTCCCCATCAGATGGACGACTCGCGCGGAGGAGTGAGGATAGAAGAGCGGACTGCTCTCCGACAATGTTCTCGGAGGATCGGAACTCAGACACAGAATGTGCGCGCTGAGCAATTGCACATGAAATGATCCGGAAGGAGAACTGCACAAACACCACGGTATTGCCGATGCTCCTTGAGGAAGGACGAAAGTCACAGAAATTGTCAGTCTGCCTGGTAATGCATGTCTATAACATCTCGACGGTCTAGTCCCACCACCGCAGGTTATCGATTGACGTATGACGGCAACGATTGTAGACATGAAGATCACAGATCGTAAGCATAACGACGGTTCTGCTCTCATTCTTTCCTTCAAATCGAGCAGACGTAACAAAGTAAGGTCAGGCCTCATGTAGGTCGAGCGAACGGAGAACTTAAACACACCATCGGATTCTGCTCCTCAAGGTGGCGTCCGATAATGGCATCCAAAAAGACTTCATGTCACCAACATTGAAGAAGGACAAACGCCTACTCTTCATGCTCGCGCGACTTGGAACGAGAGCATTCCTTCTGAACAAAATGAATATCGATAGAATGCATTTCTGAGCATTCGGGGTAAAAGGGTCAACCCAAATGTTGATCGCTGAGACAAAGCTCGTATACTGCGAATGTGTCACATGTACATTTTGCTTCGTTGTCCGTTGGCTCAAGTTGAATAGATCTGACTCTTGCGAGACATCTGTTCAAACAAGCCTCCCCTCTGCAGTGCGAAAGAGGGGGCAAGTTCGAAGGAACTTCCTTTGTTGCTAACATAGTAAACTCAACAGCTAATCAAGACAGTTGATCACACGATAGCAAACAATCCCATGTCCTACATGAAGGGTTCGAAAATCAGCTCAGACCACGACACTGAAAGAGTGGCTTGCCCATACTGTTGGCACTGAAATCAGAACACTGAGAATTGCGAAACGTTCCACCGAAAGCACAATCTTCACGATCTAGACAGACCTGATCAACAGAAAAAGAAACCCACCTCAGTATTACCCTTAACCTCCTCCGTCCACTCCTCCTCGCTCTCCGAACTGCTCTGCCCGTCCACCCTCTCAAAATCGCCGTCCCGACTATCACTATCACTATCGCTCTCCTCGCCACCCCTCCTTTCTCTCATCATCGCTCCCACCACGCTCTCCCCATCGCTTTCCGCACCACTATCCACGCTCTCCCTCTCCCTCTCCCTCTCCCCTCTGATCGCCTGACTCAAACTCCCAAAGCTCCTCCTAAAAGGACTCGGGGACACGCTCCGCGCTCGACGGTCCTTCTCCTTCGGCGTCCCGGGCCTCCGAGAACGTGATCCCGCGCGCGATCCTGAGCGGGAACCTGCGCCGTTGCCTGGAGAGAGCGGCGAGGGAAGGGCGTTCGAGGGAGAAGGCGCGGAGGTCGTCGGTGACGACGAGGAGAAGGTGAGGACGGGGAGCGATTTCAGCTTCTGCATGTTGCTTTA